>JADBJO010005593.1:25000-37500 GCA_016801955.1 Conus betulinus | reverse complement strand
GGACGAAGAGAGGGGCAGAACCCACACAACAACGACGACAGGGGGATGGATGGGTGGATAATATAACGGTAGGCGCAATTTGAGAATCCGAAAGAAAAAAGGGTGAATTTTCTCACGCTCATACCAGGACACCTGTTAAAAAACACATTCCAATGAAATAAAAGAAAAAAAAAAAGATGTAGTTACACATGACAACACAGAGTTTCTTTCCACACGTTTCCCTGCCAAATCATGTAAAAGAAGATATAGAGACTATTACACTATGCAAAGTTCCATAATTCAACTGATGGCGGATGCACGATATTGTCGTAATGTGATTCAGGATAGTGTTGTAGTATGACCAGATAAAAAATCAATCTCCCCCACGTACGATGACCAAAACCATTGTTTCAACACAAAAGGAGGTTCTTATGCAGCTTCGTTATTGAAGCGTGAGATGCATGTGTTCTTTTCCTGTTGTTGTTTTTTTTTTTTTTCCTGCCGTCGGATAATTATTGTTTGGAATGGAAAGTATGGCCCGTGTCTATTGGTTTTTGAAGCAAATGAATTAAAGATCATCATCAAGTATTCTTTAGCGGTGCTCTGAGAGCCATTCTGACACGGATTACATTGCAAGATTGTACGACATAATGGCACTAAGAAAAGAAGCAAAATGTAGCACTGGTAAAGGAACACTCTTTCGGCAATGAAAAAGAAATGGATGTCCATTGTGCCTCATCTGTTCGCCAGACATATGGGGGACATTTTGAATTTGTTACCAAAATAGGTAGATAAAGAGGATGCTTCTTTGCAAAGAAACCAAATACATACTGTCTCTCTCTCTCTCTCTCTCTCTCTTCTTCTTCTTCTTCTACTCTTCACTTCTCTTTTTTTCTCTTCTCTCTCTGCATGTGTGTGTGTGTGTGTTTCATGTATGGCTTCGAGGGATGAAAAATCTCTGTTGCGATTCCATACCTCTTTTTCTTACAAGCACATCCCTTCATTTTCCTCCCTTCCCTTTCCCCTTTCCCCCCCCCCACAATACGCCCTGCGGCCCTTCCTACCCTCCACCTCCTCGTTCCCTATCCCATCCCTTCCCACTATCCACCTTATCGCCTGCCCTCCCTTCAAAACTTGTTGCGCTACTTTTTTTTTTTTTAACAAGATTCTTCAACAACGTAAAAGCAACACTGAGCAAATAACCAGGAACATGGCGACGGCATTAACAAATTGAAACCCTGTACACACCTCAGTCAGGGGGGAACCCACATTACTGCAGATCTACATGGACAGCACCAGAGGTGGTAGATGAATAGAGGGGCAAAACGCACACCACAACAACAGGGGATTGATGCATGGATATGTGGCCGATGCAATTTTTAGGTTTCGAAAAAAAAAAGTGTGTGTATTCTCTCACCACCACCATACCAGGACGCCTGGAAATATATTCTTATGAAATAAAAGTTTTTTTTTAATTATCATACATACACAGGAAAACAGTACGTGTCTTCCAACATATCCCCCAGCAGTCAAAGTGATGTAAAAGGAGATGGAACAGCTGATAAAGTAACACTCGCTAAGTGTACTCTATACAACATCACATCGATAATGAAAAGGAAATGGATGTTCATTGTGCCTCATTCTGTTCGCCAGACATTGAGGGACATTTTGAATTTAACACCAAATATACCAAAAATCTATACCAAGTTCCAGAGTACCAAAGATCATTAACTTCATGGCTGATCCATGACATTGCTATAGATGTGATGCAGGATGGTATTGTAGTTTAAGCGGATAGAATCAGCCTCGCCACACCCGATAGCCAAATCATTTTCCATAATAAAATTCGACTCTTAAACAGCGTCGTTCATGAAGCTTGTGGTGCATGTTGTCTTTTAGTCCTACCTTCAAGTACTTACTACAGATCGTTCCTAAAACATGGCACGTATCTTTATCTACTCGCTATTGCAACAAACAAGTTGAAGATCTTAAACAAGTTATACAGAGATACAGAGGGAAGTACTCTGTCAGCTATTTTGATATGGATTGCATCGCAACATTGTGCACAATATGATATTAATTTAGAAAAGAAGCAAAATGTCGCATTGGTAAAGTAAGACTCGTTGACTGTTCTTAATCTAATCCATTTATTCAATCATGAATGTGGAATCTACTATACTCTGTTAATTAGACACTGTTAAACAGTTTAAGATTAATAACGAACCTGTCGATGTAAAGGACGCTTCTTTCGTTGGGTACCTCTCTCTCTCTCTCTCTCTCTCTCTCTCTCTCTCTCTCTCTCTCTCTCTCTCTCTCTCTCTCTCTCTGCTCTCTCTGTCTGCGTGTGTGTGTGTGTATGTGTGTGTGTTTGTGTGTGTGTGTGTGTGTGTGTGTGTGTATATGTGTGTGTGTGTGTGTGTGTGTGTGTGTGTGTGTGTGTGTGTGTGTGTTCATGTTTGTATATGGCTTCAAGGGGGTAAAAAAAAAACTGTTACAATTCCACACCTCTTTTTTCGATTACATCCCTTCATTTTCTTTCCTGCTCCGCTCTCTACCTACTCCTCACCACTCCACACTACGCCCTCCAGCCCTCTCCCTCCCCCTCTTTCCCATTTCTTCCCTTCCCCGTCGTCCGCCACTACCAACATCATCATTCCATCCTCCCCCCCCCTAAAGTTGTTCCGCTACATCTTCTTTTTTTTCAAAGATTTTATTTCCACGAAGCAAAAGCAACACAGAGCAAATAACCAGGAACATGGCGACTGCATTAACAAATTGAAACCCTTTACACTCTCTAGTCAGGGGAGAGAGAACCCACATTACTGCAAACGTACATTGACAGCGCTAGAGGCGGTAGATCAACAAAGCGTAGAAAAACACAACAAACAAACAAAAATGGGGAGGGGAAAGATGGACAGACAGATGGAGGGAGGGAGTGAAAGGTGGGCAAGAGGAATGAGGCGGGGGGGGGGGGGGGGGGGGTGTGAAGGGTAACTGAAATGATAAGTTATAAGAAAGTCCATCATTTTGGGGGGATGGACAGAAAAAAAGAGAATGGTGTAGGTGTGGGCACGGGAAACTGGTGGAAAGGGGGTGGGTATGGGCGGCCTTAGTGTCCCCAAACTGATTCCTCTAATTCAGATAAGCAGTGTCAAAGTTTTTTTTTTTCTTATCGCAGGTGTCTTCCACTTAACCTCGTGATGCAAATGGCCATAGCCACACCCAGCCCCTTCACCCCCGCTCACCTCCACCGGCTTCTGTGGCCGAGCTCATCGATGATAATAATATTGTGTTTATGTTCACACATCATGGTTAAAGAAGGTTGCTAGTGCAACGCGTCATTTGTGAGAGGAGGTGATTGGTCATGCGCTATGCGCTGGCGCGCTTGTGTCATGTTTCCTGTGCGTATGAACTTGGTGATAATACAGCCTTTGGGTAAAAGAGACCCCAAAGGCCCCCTAGACACCTAAAGCTGAAAATGACAGCATGTGATGACTGTCTTCTTCACTGCTCTGAGGGAGGAGGAAAGGGATAGGGGGGAAGGAAGGGGAGGGGCGCAGGGAGACGGGATCTTCAAGGCTGTTACGGAGGTAAGAGAGGGGAGTTGGGGATTTGAAGAAAAGACCGAGAGAGTTATGGGATTGCTGAGGAGGGAAGCGACAAAAAAAAGAGCTGGAGTTTAAAGAGAGAGAGAGAGAGAGAGAGAGAGAGAGAGAGAGAGAGAGAGAGAGAGAGAGAGAGAGAGAGAAGAAACCGACCGACAGACTGAAACACAGAAAGAAAAGAAGACACTGCGGGGCAGAGGGGGCGCAGACTCACAAAAAAATAAGCAGACATTGTATTGGCGTTTTGCGTGGAGACAGGAAAGTAACAAGAAGATCTCAGGTGAAACAAACATGGATTACACACACACACGCACACGCGCACGCACACACACACACACACACACACACACACACACACACACACACACACACACACACACACACACACACACACACACACACGAATTGTATTTGTAGGAATACGGTTTGAGTGACAAAATCATTTGCTGTGCAGTCAATTTTTTTTTGCCTTTTTATTTAACCAGAACATTGGGTCTGTGGGGTTTGTTATTTTCGCCTACGAAGTTAAAGGTTTACCTGTGTCGGTCGCTTTGTCTGTCTGTCTGTCTGTCTGTCTGTCTGTCTGTCGGCAAGATTGGTCAGAAACTTCAGGACTGATTTGAAAGAAATTTCCTGAAAAGATTGAATGTGGCCAGAGGACGAATCCCTTACATTTTGGTTTGGATCTGTAAAACCGATCTGAATCAGAAAGACGGATCCAGAATAGTCAGCAAGATTATGCAAAAAGCACGAGTCTATTGCAACAGAACTCGGTAGAAGGAAGGAATGCGGCCCTATGAAATGAACCTGTTAAATGTTGAGTCAGATCCGCGACACTGATCCGGATCATAGGGTGGATCCACGATCCAATTCATTTTAGTCTTCTAGCTTTCTTTTCTCTTGCTTTATGCTAGATTGTAATGTTTTGTACTTCATGCTTTGTATTACTGTCCCATCTGTATTGTATTGCTTCGCAGCTGGACAATTGTGTAGTTTCTCGTTGCATCGTATTATTGCTTTGCAGTGCATTATATTGTACCTCATTACGCGCGGTAGCGAACTGTGTCGAAATAGTTCGCATTTTGTTCAGATGAAGTGGATTATTACGCGTTGTGTTGTATTGTATTACACTGCGCTGTGTCTGATTATACAGCATCACGTCGCATTACGTTACGTTATGTTGTGATGTGTATGAATATATCGTCCTGTGCTGTCTTGTACTGCCTTCCGACTACTCTATTGCTTCTACTCATGTGTGTTATATTCGGACGTTTAATGGTGAAAAACGTGTTTCATACAAGAGTACACAAAAGCAGTTTTTATTTCTTTGTTTTTGTTTCTTTTTTTTTTTTTTTTTTTTTTTTTTACTTTTTGGATGCAAAGTACAAAAATACAACAGATATATGTTGGTTTCGAGGTGAGGTGACTGCAATGTTCGTGATGTTTTATGTACGAATTAAAAACGTTGTGTGTGATTTTCTGTAATCTGTGAGTGAAAAATGTAAAAGAGAGAGAGAGAGAGACAGAGACAGACACACTGAAGGGCGGGAAGGTGAGAAGGACGAGATTATTGTGGTCCAAAATTACCACTCACAAAAGTAAATGTACAACACCCTGAAGCCCAAAGATGCTCAAAGCAATCAGATGTGAGTCACATGCACTGTAACAGTACAACACACAGCTAACCTCGGAGTGACAACACGCACCTGTAAATTGTTAAGACTGACGAAGTAAAGCGATGTTACATGTTTGTCTTATAAACTGTTAAAACACAAGGAGAAAAAGTGTCGCTACATCATATCTGTCTTATATATTATGTGATATCTGTATTTACATTAAAACATGTGCTCATATCATTCATATGTACATTATATATATATATATATATATATATATATATATATATATATATATATATATATATATATATATATATACGTGTGTGTGTGTGTGTGTGTGTGTGTGTGTGTGTGTGTGTGTGTGTGTGTGTATTACTGCTGCTACTACTGGAAGTAGTAGTAGTGATTGTAGTAGTAGTAGTAGTAGTAGTAGTAGTAGTAGTAGTAGTAATTGTAATACTGGTACTCAAAAGAAGAAGAAGAAGAATGACGATGACACTGATGAGAATGATATTGATGAGTGTGATGATGATGATGATGATGATGATGATGATGTGTTAACTTACTTTTCTTCTTTTAGCTTGCGAGTACAAAAACTGAAGCCCAAATGAGTGGTTGCAAGCTGTGAATCAGTTTAAAATCTAGCACTATCTGTCGATAACTGACCTTACGGAAATATTTCACATATGTGTGCGTCAGAAAGAAGCTGAATACAATCTCATGGTTCGAGAAAGTATGTCTTCCCACCTACCCATCAGAGCGCACATACAGGTGAAAACACTGACATAAAAGAGAAAAGGTGCAGCTTACACAAAAAGACGAAATGTTTCTTTTCTCTGGAACGCCAGAAGCGAAATGGTGTCATAACAGAAGTTATGGCAAAGATACACAGGCTGGTTACAGCACATCGTTAGCAAAGGTTTCTCTCGAAAAGAGCTAGAAGCCTTTCTTTTTCTTCATCTTTTTCTTCTTCTTCTTCTTCTTCTTTCTTCTTCTTCTTCTTCTTCTTCTTCTCTCTTCTTCTTCTTCTTCTTCTTCTTCTTCTTTCTTCTTCTTCTTCTTCTTTCTCTTTGTCATCTTCTTCTTCTTGTATGTATCTATGTTTGTATGTATGTATGGATGGATGGATGGATGGATGGATGGATCCCGTGTAACTCTCTCTCTCTCTCTCTCTCTCTCTCTCTCTCTCTCTCTCTCTCTCTCTCTCTTCAGCCTGTCCCTAGCCTTTCTTCCCCTCCCCTCCACCAGTGTTCGCCTATTTCTTCAGTGCGGTACGAAAATAGTTAACACCACTCAGTGTGTGCTATCCCTGAGGTGCAATACTTTAAAAAAAAAAAAAAAAAAAAAAAAAAAAAAGTAAAAAAAATGAAAAAAAAAAAAAAAAGAGAAAGAAAAACGAAAAAAGAAGAAAAATGAAAATAGAAAGAAAGACAAACACAAGGGGGAGGGGGTGTTACTTTCGGCAGGTATAAATACCATGCTGACAATCAGACATTGCTGGTGGAATCTGCCCAACATCAGACTTTGGGTTTTTTTTTTTTTCTCACCTCCTTCTTAACATGTTGTTGTGGTGGTGTTACTCTCCTGTTAGGTAATTCACTGCTTCTGCTGTACCGTCTAATTCTCCTCCACCCCTACCTTCACCAGTTTTTGCTCTGCCATCACCCCTCATCCCTCCTCCTGTCTGCTCTCCCATCCCGTTCCCACCCCTTCCATCACGTCTCCATCATTCATGAAATTCAGTTCCTTAATCTTATAAGATTTCTTGGTCATCCACGAAGTTAGTTCAGTAGTTATGTCCGTCCATCATTCCCTATGTTTCATCATCCGGAGCGTTCAGTTGTGCTCAGGTCAAACAGTTGTGTATAACGTGTCTTCGTCATCCCCCAACGTTCGTTTCAGTTCTGTAGTTTTATGTAACGTCTTCATATCATTCAAAATATCCAGTTCAGTTCCGTAGATGTATGGAACGTCTCTTCGTCATCCACAATGTTCATTTCACCCATTTCAGTTTGTTGCGTTTGACTTCTCTTCCTCGTCCACAGTGTTCATCTCATTCAGTCCAATCGTGTTCCGTATCATCATTCAGTTTCAGTTCAGAAGTGTTATTTCACATTTTTCTCCATAATCCACACTGTGCCTTTCAGTTCTCAAGCTTTGTGCAATGTGTCTTCAACCCCCGCAACGTTGAGTTCAGTTCTGTGTTATATGTTCGTATCCTCCTATGTGTACACTTCAGCACAGCAGTTCACGTAGTGTCTTTTCAGCATTCAGTACGTTCTATAGCCATGCTTCCTCTCGCTTTGGATTAGTCATCGCGCCACGTAAGCAGTACTGATTGCCCTTCAAACTCAGATGCTACGGCCCTAGTCCGAAATCGCAAAAATCCCTAAAACTCGTAACTCGCCCGCGCGAATTTCCTGGATGCTTACAGCCGACTGTTAAGCGCATCTTTGATGTTTGGATCGTGCATCCGGCTTTTGTGGTGTGGATTATAACGAGAAGGAATGCACAGCGATGAATGGGCAAAGTTCAGGTTTATTTGATTTAATAAAACGCATTATGATATCAAAGGAAGATGGCTTTGCTCATTCTTGTCGACCTCAGTAAGACATTTCGGGAGGCGGTGAGAGGAATTTTATGACATCTTCTCCAAAGTTCCATGAGTGTGTGTGTGTGTGTGTGTGTGTGTGTGTGTGTGTGTGTGTGTGTGTGTGTGTGTGTGTGTGTGTGTGTGTGTGTTTGTTTGTTGCGTTGGTGTTTGAGCTTAAAAAAAAAGAGACGGAGGAGGAGGGAGCATAAGAAAGGAATTTTGAAAGAAAAAAAAAAGGTGTGTGTGTGCGCAGAAACAGAGAAAGTTTTCTTCAGACGCAGAGAACCGGATAATGTCATATGGTTTTGCTCCCACGGGTACCGGGAACTATACTACTTCTAGAGAAATAGTTAATCAAGAATGCATAGGGATCTGGTTTGACAGCATTCGTTCTGCTTCGTGTCGGTTCAGCTGCCCTAGAATCAAAACTTCCTTCAAGACTGACTGTTTTACAGTTTGACTTCATAGTATCAGGCATCTTAATATTGAGAAGTTTCTTCTTCTTCTTCTTCTCATCCCATCATCATCCATCATCTTCTTCTTCGTCTTCTTCTTCTTCTTCTTCTTCTTCTTCTTCGTTCTTCTTCTGTCGTCTTCTTCTTCTTCTTCTTCTTCTTCTTCTTCTTCTTCTTCTCTTCTTCTTCTTCTTCTTCTTCTTCTTCTTCTTTCTTCTTCTTCTTTCTTCTTCTCTTCTTCTTCTCACTCTCTCTCTCTCTCTCTCTCTCTCTCTCTCTCTCTCTCTCTCTCTCTCTCTCTCTCTCTCTCTCTCTCTCTTGTGCCTGCATATGCGCAAAGTGAGTGGGTACCACAAGTAGCTTAGTCTGGACCTATGTGCATGTTTACTGAAATATTTTGGGAACAAAAAGGAGAACTGCTTTTTTTACACACTTCAAACAAATTTACGCTGATTTTCCCTGTTCATCCCCAATGTCGCCTCAGCCCCAAAGTCCATAGCAGCCACAAATGTTCACTTAAAAATACAATGATGACGAATTTATTTCCCATAGCGTTTTTTCTTATCCTTCTTTTTACGTGCATTATAGATCAGTCTTTTGATAGGCCTTTGTGTACAACGTTCTTGGAGCAACCACAGTTTCGTCATTCAGACGAGTTTTCTGAAGTCAGATAAACAGTGTAACTCTGTAACTAGTTTCGTCATTCGACTGTGATTTCTGAAGAACGATAAAGAGAGGAAAGTCTGGGAGTTCCACACAGAAGACAACAGAGCTAGATGGCGACTATTCTTTGGCCGCTGATCCGAGAGAAAAAATGAGACTCTGATCCAGAGAGATGAGGAAAGGTTGGAACCAAGTTTTCAAAGTACAATGACCGCAAACAGCAAATCACAATATAAAAATACATGTTTAAGCACTGAGCTGCTCAATGAACGTAAATGAAAAACGATAAAGAGCAATTGGTTTCTTCACATGAGACAAGAACAAACAAACAAACAAGAAACTGAAAGAAAATATAATGGGGAAAAAAGTGTACATGAGCAGTTCCTCACAGTCACTATGAAAATGACCTAGTGATGATGGTTTGAGAGATGAGGAGATGGGATGAAATGAACGATGTTAAAATACAAAATCAACTCCATTGCTGACAGCAGTGGGAATGACTGAAATCCTTGTTTTGAACAGAGATTCTTTTGGGTGTCTGACTAGAGTCGATTGTCGTCTCCTGGATGAGATCTCTGTAGTTGTCATGGTCTTCAGCAGCTGCAGCAGTTTACTCTTGTTGTCTAACACAGGACACCATCAATGATTCTGTGGTGATTCCAACACCCAGTAGGGAACATTACAATCCTATGGACTTCTGTAGAGGCCAGTGATGGATAGAAAAGGGAAACAGGAGGCTCAGTACTTCCATATTTTATCTTCAGGTTAAAATGAAAAAAAAACCAAAAACGGACAGTCTAGTTCTTAAAAAAAATACTTGTATACGAGCAGTTTGTCGTCTTTTACTACAGTACGAATTTAAAGTGAAGAGGATATAGAAACAATCAAAACCAACATAAAGAAAAGATGATGCCGCAAAACTTCAGTAGTGTACCCTAGGAAACTTTATTGTTTAGTTTAACATAAATACAAAGCTGAGAGGCTAATCTCTTTCCAATGGGGCCATTATTTAGTTTATGTCTGTATCCGTCTCCTTCTCTCTCTCTCTCTCTCTCTCTCTCTCTCTCTCTCTCTCTCTCTCTCTCTCTGCACAAGCGCGTGCATATATATCTGTTTGCATCCATGTTTGTATGTGTACTTTGCTGGCTTCCTCAGGTTGACGAAAGCCTGTTGCAACTCAGTTCTTATTTGCCGTGCACACAGCTTCATCTTGTTCACACTGACCCTCCCCACTATCCCCCCCCCCCCCCCCCCAGTCCCTCCTCTTTTCACTCTTCTCTGCACGCTTCACCCACACTTCCATTTCCCCATCATCACCCTGAGACCTGCTTCGCTAGGTTTTCGACCAGATTCACCGACAAAGTAAAAGCAGCAAAAAAGCAAACAACTTGCATCACAGCCACTGTGTTAACCTGTTGAAACCCCTTGGCGAACCATGGCTGGGGTGGAATTGGGAAGCCGCATTAACACAAACCTACATTGACAGCACGAGAGGTGATGGAGGGAGAGAAAAAGAAATTGGATGGAGGAGAACAGAAAGGTTGGATGAAAGGAGAGATAAAGCGAAAGAGGGAGGGAGCGAGGATGTGGATGAGGACCTCTGTGACGCAGACGAGGTGACACGATGTGAGAAAGACCGTCAATTTGGACGGGGAGGGGGGGGGGAGTGTGTGGTGGTATTAGTGTCACCAGCCTGTCCCCCTAATCTGGATTTGCAGCGTCAAAGTTTTTTTTTTCTGTTTTTCTTTTTTCCCCCACCTTCTTTTTTCACTCTGGCGAGCCTCTTTCCAATGCCAGCCCACCCACACGTCCACGCCACCCGCACAGTCGCTGCCTTCTTGATGCAGACAGCCTTGCCAGAGCCCCACACCCACTCCTTCCTCCACACCTCAAACCTTCTCCTATCCACCCCCCCCCCCCCCCAACCTCCCTTCTTCTCCCAGAGCTTCTGTTCTTCCCTCTTCCCCTCCCCCCCCCCCCCCCCCATTCCTTCCCCTCTGAACCAAAATAATATTGGTAATATCTCCATACATCAAGGCAAATGAGGGTTGCCAGGGCAACGCGTCGTTAGCGCCAGGAGCTGATGGCCCAGCGGCGTTGCTCGTGTATCTGCGGCGCATTTCATGTGGCGCACGTGCGCCCGTGGCCAGTACGGTTGCGCGTGGAGGCGACTTAGCGTTGTCCTTGTCCATTAGCTAGCTTTGCTGTCTAGCTGCCTGTCCCCCAGGTGGCCAGAGAGGCTCATGGCTAGACTTAACGCTGGCTACCATCTTCACTGCTGTGAGGTGAGGGGCAGATTTCAAAGCTGAGGTGGAGGTGAGACTGCAGGGATGAGGATTAGAGAAACGCCTGCACGCGCGCGAGCGCGCACGCACACACACACACACACACACACACACACACACACACACACACACACACATGCAAACACACACACACACACACACACACACACACACACACACACACACACACGGTGGGGGAGGGGGGATGGGAGAAAGACAGAGAGAAGGATGGAGAGAGAGGGAGAGTCTGACAGACAGAAATCCTAAGATAGATGGACACACAGACATACAGACACAAACAACACAGACAGAGACAGAGAGAGAATGCCGATTTTGAGAAGAAAGATGGGCGAGCAGAGGGTAGGAAAGAGAGGTCAGCAGAGGGATGGAGGAGGAGGGAGTGGGGAAGTGGCAGACCTATAGTAAGATACCATCCCATCCCCTAACCCCTTCCCCCACCCCCTTCAAAAACATGACATCGTATGGGCACATTCAGTAGAGACGCAAGAGAGCAGAGCACTAGAATATGTGTTGAGTTTAGGGAGAGATGGGAGATAGCACTGCACATACACACCCACAAATACATACATATGCGCATACACACACTCGTGCTCATGCGTACACACTTAAACATATGCATACACAGACACGCACACCGACACAGACACACACACACACACACACACACACACACACACACACACACACACACACACACACACACACACACACACACACACACACACACACACACACACACCACACACACACACACACACACACACACAGAGAGAGAGAGAGAGAGAGAGAGAGAGAGAGAGAGAGAGAGAGAGAGAGAGAGAGAGAGGATACTCAAACAGAAAGAAAGAAAGAAACCTGGGAAACAGTAAAAGACAGAAAAAAAAAAGTTACTGGTGTCGAGCCTCCCTTAACTTCTCCTTCTTTCCACCATACACCTCTCCTCCCCCCTTTCCTCCCCCTTCCCTTCGCACTTTCCAGCTCCACCTAATTTGTGTTTTCCAATACTGAAAGCATAGCATCACAAACGCAAACAAACACAATGACAACAAGCTAAGAAGAGAGAGAGAGAGAGAGAGAGAGAGAGAGAGAGAGACAGACAGACAGACAGACAGACAGACAGACAGACAGAGAGAGAGGCAGACAGAGAGAGAGAGAGAGAGAGAGAGAGAGAGAGAGAGACGGACAGACAGACAGCCAGGGCAAACAGACAGACAGACAGGAACAGCGGAAGATACACATGTCTGGAACCATGGACACAGGGTGCCAATGTTGCCCCGAGG
>JADBJO010005592.1:155000-157760 GCA_016801955.1 Conus betulinus | reverse complement strand
TGACAGAATGTAAAACAAGCAAAAATTACCTATGTGCAACTGTCGCCACTTGTTAAGGGTCCGCCTTGATAAACCTCCTGCTGCCGTTGCGTTCCTAGCCAGCTAGGGTGCGCCCCCTGGGGCGAGGACATAGAGCTCCGAAGAGGAGACAGGGAGAGGAGCACAACCGAGAGCGCCCTCTACGACAGTACTGCTTCGGGACCGCTCTTAGGTGGTCTCCCCACAGCGCATCTCTGTGACCCCTCCCCCCAGGGGGCGCTGCCATTAGCACACGCCGTGAGGCAGGAATTACGTATTGAGGCCGCGGAAAGAAGTCCTCTGCGTTGTTTGTTGGTTGTTCTTTCTTTCTTTCTTTGTTGGTTATCTTCCGTCATATAAACTTTGTATGGTGTGAATAGATCGTGGGTTGTTTGCCATTGTTCTGAAATACTGAGAATTTGAATGTTCTACTCCGTCCTTAAATCGCTTAACATCTTGAGAGTAATCAAGGCGCGCTGACAACATTGAAATATTGAGTTTCTAGTTTGATAGAACAGGAGAAGTCTAATAGCTTGGAGAGTTTTTGTTTTTAAATTTGTTTGTTGTAAATACGTTTAATAAGAAGATGGCCCCTGGGGCAGATTATTAGAACATCAATATAACCGTGGCGAACATCTTGCGCCAATGATATAACGCGTCTATCAACAAATTAACAAGTCCAGTAAAAATCAAAGCCAAACCGAAAACTTTGCGCGTGTCGTCCTGCCGAAGTCATCTTTTTTGAGCACACTGGACCTTGTAAGGTAGTATATACCTATCACTGGCTCACTATCACTTTATTTCTGGGTGAAAACCCATCTTTTCTCGTGCGTGGGAAACAATACATGCCATTACAAAAACCACACATGAATTGTTGCCTGTTTTGGGAAGGCGTCAAATGTGCCATGAACGAAAACTCTGTGAAAAACCGTGATCATTTGGACTGAAATCAGTGGCGACCTCACGAGTCAATCGACAGCATTGGTCTATCATTGATGTGGTTTCACCCGACCCTGGAACCGTGAAGCAGGGAGTCACTACGAGGTCTTGAGGACACCAGTATGTGGTACTAGCGACCCTGAACAGCAGACTGATCAAATTTGCGTCTTTCGGGAACAGCTGACCACAGACAGGGCTCACTGAAACTGGAATCTGGCTTTCGTCCGACTGCCACTATATGCTCTATGTCTCTCAAGGATCAAACAAAACTCGGTCCTCTGACAGAGGTGGTTTCTTACTGTTAATTAAAACGGAATAGCACCGAAAGGGGCCCACTGGCAACAAATTGCGTCAGTCTTGAAACAGCACTGAAGTAACACGAACCGTACTAGTACAGGAAAAACGCTGCAATTAAGACTCAACGAATACTAGATGGACCCTTTGCATCAGAGGGCTAGAGTCCCGGTTCAACCTGGGTTTTGAAGACAGGGATCGACGGGTACAGCACTTCGTTCATCGAATGGGGTCGTTGGCAGTGGGTTGTCCCTTGTGGTTCAGCGTCCAAGATTTTAAGCCGGATCTTTATCGAAGATCTGACCAGTCAATAGGGCCACGCGCGATAAACCCGCGGATCCCAACGAACTCTGTAGTTTCTATTTCTGTACGGCAAGCAGGAGAACGGGATGCAGAGTGTATACTGTGCAGTTGAATAACCGTAAGATGGACATTGTGAAAGTTGAATCCCTGGAACTAAATTCTCCGTCACAAAACAATCGAATATACAGAGGCAACTGTGTACAAACGAGCCTTTACAGACACATAAACCAACAAAGAATCATGCTCTTGAAGAGAGAATAGATGAACAGAGAGAGAGAGAAGAGAGAGATATCGAGAGAAAGAGCGAGAGATCAGAGAGAGATTAGTCCCGGAGGGCAAATAACAACAAAAAGGCTTAAGTGTACGCTCTAACTAATGGATTTAAAAAAATGGAAAACAACAAAATTATATAAGGAAGCAGAAACCACACACACAACAAAGACACACACACAAAACACAAGCCACACCACCACACACCACACACACCAGACCGCACACCACACACCTTCACTCAGGGAAACACACCACATAATACACACATATTGCTCATATTCGGCAAAACATATAGAGTAAATTGTCCGTGGGAGACAGTTCCAACTAAAACAACGCATAACAACAATATCCGTCCATCAATATCAACAACAGCAGCAGCCACAACAACACCAAACACAACAACAACAACAACAACAACAGTCAAGTATAACAGCAATGGTAATAATGGAAATGACCAGACAACAATGGTCGACACAATTACATGGTAATAGCATTACGATCAGCGTCAACAAAAATAATCAACACCAACAACAGCCAAACAACAACGACAACAACAACAACAACCCCACTACGAAAGCAACAGCAGCAGCATCAGCAACAACAGACACCAACACCAGCCAACACCAACGGCACACAACAAAAGCACTAACACCCACCAGAACAACAAACATCAGCACGGCAGTATTAACACTGTACAACTGAAATACAAGTCTCTCAGAGACCTCAAACAGCATCAGTCAACAGCGACAGGAAAAACATTCAAACAGCAGCGGATCTCGTGGATGTTAGTTTCACCAAAGGAGAAGCCAACTGTGTGCGAACCTTCCTTACAGGTCACACCACGTCTGTCACCTTGAACCGAGGTACTGTCATACCTGATGAGACCCAGACTGCCTGGAATGATTACATCCGACTACATGAAGAAAGAGATAA
>JADBJO010005592.1:145000-150000 GCA_016801955.1 Conus betulinus | reverse complement strand
CAGAAAGGTCTATACTTGTTTACATTCCTTGGCCCCCCTCCCTCCCCCCCCCCCCCCCCCCCCCCCCCCGCCCCCTCTCGCTCTCTCTTGCCTCTCTCCACTTCCTCCCTCCTCCTTCTCTCTCTGCCTCTCCCTCTCGTCTGCCTGCCCTGTCCTGCGCTGCTCTTCCGTCTGTCTTTCCCTCTGTCTTCCACTCTCTCTCTCCCTCTACAATAACTCTCTGCCCATCTCTCTCTCTCTGCATCCTGACCTACCCCACTGCCTGTCTGGTCTGCCTGCCTGCCCTCCTGTCGGTTTGTCCGATTCTGTCCCGTGCTGGTCTGTCTGTCCTGTCTTTCTTGTCACTCTCTATCTATCAAAGCTCTCTCATCGTCTTCAATGTCCTCACCAGTCGTTAATTGGGCTACTGCGCAGGTCAAACATTCTGCTAAGATCGTATTCCAAGAGATCCGCAATCCCTGTGACTTCCTGCTGTAACTCCCTGCGTCCTCTTAGCTTATTCAGATGTGCTGTTGCGTATATGGGAGTAGCCCTCACGCGATGCCAAAGTCTCCTTGTGATAAAATCGCTCTCCTCCCTCCTCGCTCTCTCTCTCTCTTCTCCCCCCTTGCGCTCTCTCTCGTCGGGTCTCTCTCTCGTCTCCCTCGGTCTCACTCTCGTCGCATGTCCCCGTCGTCTCCTTCTCCCCATCAAGAACTTAAACGGGTCAAGTTATAGTCAGTAGACGATGAAAATAAAAAGAAATACAACCCTGTTCCTGTGTGTTATGGATTGCGGTCTCCAGTGGGTATATCCTATTAGTGTATTTTTCAGCTAAACTTGTTTTTTAATGCTAGACATGCAACGATTAACATTGCGTGTAATTAGGATAAAACTCCCCCCTCCTCAACAGGAACATGGCCTATACCGAATACATAAATCGTCTGCTCTACGTACATGTAAATGCTGGTCGTGTCCTGTGTTGACTACTCTCGAAGAGGGTCTGTGGTACTCTGTCTTTGTCTTGTCTAAAGAATACTGGGAAGGGAAAGGTGCAAACTTGCGCTAAGTCTGGTGGGGTGAGGGTGACAATGTCGTCGCGGGTCTAGCGCTCTCAAACACACTCTCTCTCATCCAACCCACACAGGAAGGGGGGCGGCACCGGTGGCACGAGGGGGGGTGGGGAGGGACACAAACCACGGGAGCACACAAGGACACTCACACCCACCGAGAAAGGCAAATCCGTGCTATTGATCAAATAGTTGCAAACCATCCGGAGGAAGGTGGCGAAATAAAAATCGATTACAGTTTTGCACTATCCGACACGAAAGTAGGAAGTTAAATGTGTTAGCTGAGTGTTAAGCACTTCTCGCGGCCTGCTGCAGCGAGGGGGGGGGGTGTAGGCACACAAACCACTTTGATGGGAACGCGAGATTGGACAAGAGTGGGGAAGGAGGGAACAGTATCATTTGAAAAATTGTCTCTGTCCGGTGTAACGAGTCAGTCCGTTCTATGGGTCAAAGAAAATCCATTCGTGGATGGGTGAAACAAGTCCCACGGGTGCTCCATGGAAAAGCCGTCCCATTTTCTAAAAGATGTATCAAATTCATTCCTCAAATTGGTCAGTATCCATTCTGATGGTCCGTCCTTCTATTGGGATCAAGTCCATACTCTATATGGTTCATTCCATTCGTCTCTCCTTGCTTGGATGGTCAGGGAAAGATCCAGTCCATTGGGGTCTATGGGTCATGCCATTCTAAAAATTGTCAGGTGCCATTCTTATGTGTTCATTCCCCATTTGCTTATGAATCAGTTTGCGATTCTAATAGTGTCAGTCCCTAAAATCTAATGGGTCAGTCCATTCTATGAGTCAGTCCATTCTAGGATGAATCAGGTCCAATGTATAGTCATGGTTTAATAGTGTAATGGATCAGGATCCATTCGGTCTGGGATGCAGTAAAAGTGATAGGTGGATCGAGTCCCCTTCTGTCTGTGCTCGTAGGTGTATGGAATCATAAATCCCATTTTGCGCTGTGATGGAGTAACTGGGGTGTAATGGATCAGTCCAGTGTGTCTGTCTGTGATGTACGAATATAGTGTATGCGGCCATTCGGTGTGAGTGAGAGTGTAGTGTGATGCTGTCCCATGGCTGTCTTGGTTGGAGGTGTGGGGATGAGGAACGAGTCGAGTAATACTGTCGAAGTGGGATATAAAGCGGTATGGATGCGGAAGGTAACCAAAGATCTGTCTGTTGATGTAGAGGGTAAAGTAAGGATCTAGAGATCGGTCCATTCGTGCATAAATAAGTATATTATGGATCGTTCCAGTAACACAGTTAAAATGTATCATCTGTATAAAGGTGTCCGTGGATGCAGTCCTTTATACATTATTCTACTGGGTGGTTTCAAACGGGAAGAAGCTCATGAATAGCACGTCGCATTGGCGGTACTGGTCTGTGGATCAGAGGGGTGAACAGTGAGAACAAGGCCATGGGGTTAGACCTAATGTGTCTGTTGGTTAAAATAAATGAATACTGATCAGTCCAGGTTGATGGTTGTGTGGTCAATGTGGTGACCAAGTGGGTGGTGGATCGCGAAAAGGGATCAATACGGCATTATGAGGGTTCTCATGGTGCTGGGGGTACAAAGTGTTATGGCTCATAAGGTCCCTTAGTATGTGTGTTGATTGCTGTGTAACAAAGGGAGTGTGGTGGGGGAGCAGGTGCCATTTCTTGAAAATTGTGATCTAGTGATAAAAATAGCCAGGTGGTAAAATAGGGATCGGGGAAAGGGTCCCTGTAATCAGTTATGGGTTTCTGGGTACAAAATGTCAATGGATCCGTCAAATTATGTTGTGTGTCGGGAGGTACTGTCAAGTATGGCCCGAGAAAGTTGTCGTGCCGCGTAAGCGCGGATAAGGCACGTCCGTTATCGAGGGGCTTATACAGGTTGGGGTCTATGGAGGGTATACCCAAGTCAGATCCGTGTACGAGATTGATGGGTCCCAATGGCGTAAAGTGTAGTAAATATCGTGTGGAATGGTCTTAATAAGAATGGTGTTGTTTGTGTTAGTTCGTAGATGTGTGTGTGTGTGTGTGTGTGTGATAGAGTGTGTGTAGTGGCGAACGTACGGGCACGACAAAATAGGGTGTGTGATGAGATGATGTAAGGTGGGAAAGTTAAGGGTAGTGGTGTGGTAATAAATGAAATAAGTATGGTTTGGTATGGGGTAACTAAATGAATGGTGGTTTGGTGTAGGGGTAGTGATTGGAGTGAATTTGTGGGAATAAGTGGGGTGTGTGATGTGGGGATTGTACGCGGGGCGCGGAGCGGGGGGCGTTAATGAGGGTAAAAGTGATGGTGTCGATCGAATGAACAGATGCAAAACTGCGATTGCAAGGAATGGCTGGGTAGTGCTTACGGGGTAAGAAGTTCTGGGGTGCGCAAAAGCGGGCGCGCGAGTCAAGCAATCGCCGGTTGTGCTGTGTAAGTAAGATGGAGGTTGAATGTATTGTGAAGAAAACGTCGAGGGAATCGCCGCCCATGAATGTGCGCGCCACTCAAAAAGATGTCCAATGTAAATGTAAGTAGGGTCGCAGTATAAGTGGGGGCTTCGGGGGCGTAGTAATCATCATACTCATGTTACACACAGCCAAACACACACAGAAACACACCCAAACAGCGGACACAAGCACACCACACAACACACAACCCGAAGCACAGCAAAAAAAACCACAGCAGCCAGCAGCACACAAACGCACGCTGTCACGGGGAGATTAAGTTGTGATGAAGAGGGTCAAGGTGGGTAAACAAAAATAAAAGCGAGTGAGCTGAGGCTTGCGGGAAATGAAAAGTTAACCAAAGGATGTATCGCCGGTTTAAGGGAGTATGGAAAAAAACCGATCCCGAATGAAAAAGATTCATCAACCGGGGAAGGGGCAGGGGAGGGTATTATAGCTTACCTTTAATAAATCTACAAAAGAATTTAACAAGGCTTGTGCTTCGTTTAAGCTGGGTATATTGACAATGGGGCCATGTGGTTAATATTGCCGAGGAGGCGAGGGCGGAGAGCGACAGAGATAAAGGGATTGGATAAATAGAGGGGGGGGAAAGGGTGAAGAGGGGGGGAGGTACAGAGAAAAAGAAAAAAGAAGAAGAAGAGAGATAAAAAAATAAAGGGGACGGGAAAAAGAGAGGAAAGGAGAGAGAGGAGAGAGAGAGAGAGAGAGAGAGAGAGAGAGAGAGACAGCGACAGGAGGAAAAAAACAGAAGACGGCAGAGAGGAAAGGGGGGCGGAGAGGGAAAGGGCAAGGTCGTGAGGAGAAAGGGAGGGGAAGAGAGGAGAACGGTAAGGAGAAAAGCAAAGGGGGGCAGAGAAGAGAGGGTAGGGGGGGGGGGTAGGGAAATAATAAAAAATTAGTGTCTCTATTATTTAGAAGAAGAAAAAAGGGAGGCGGTGAGCAAATGAGAGGTAGGGAAAAAGAAGGAGAGGAGAGGAAAAATACAGGATTCCTGGGCGATGTGGGAAAAAGCTATACACAAACGATAGAGGGGCAACAGAGGAATGTGCTAGATGTGAATGTTGGTGTGTAAGTGGTGGGTGTTTTTATATATTTTATGAAGGGGAAATAAAAAAAAAAAAAAATATGGAAGAAAAAATAAAAAAATAAATAAAATAATGAAATTAAGAATAATAAATATTATAGAAAGAAAAGAATAGTAAGTTAGTGAATAAAAGAAGAGAGAAAAATATAGAGGAATATAATTAAAAAAGGTAGGGGAGAAATAGGGAGGGGGAGGTTGGAAGAGGAGATGGGAAGGGAAGTATTGGTGTTGGATTGAAAAGGGAAAGGAAAAAAATTGGAGAGCAGTACAGGATAGGGGAATTGAGGGAGGTTTTGAAGGTGAAGGTAGGGGTAGTGGGGGTGGATATGGGGAGAGGTAGAAATGCGGTGGGAAGTTTGGTGTGGTTGAGTATAGGGGGAGGATTAGTTGAGAACGGGGGGGGATGGGGAAAATGTG
>JADBJO010005592.1:137500-140000 GCA_016801955.1 Conus betulinus | reverse complement strand
TCCTGGGGTTTGTGTGTGTGTATGACCGTTTTTTTTTTATCCCGCTATTAAGGCAGCCGTACTCCATCTTCGGGGAAGTTGCATGCTATGTGTAACGTGTCATCCACACCAACAGCCAAACCGGCCTTCTCTTCCGAAAGTTGGTGATGTGATTTTACGTGTGTGCAAGACGTGCGTGAGTTCACACACGGAACCTCGATTTATTGTCTCATTCGAAGGCCTGTATGGGAAATGGAGTCAGAATCAATGTTAACTCCGAAGGAAAAATCCCCCTGTACCGAAATTCGAACCCGCAACCCCAGGATCACGAGTCCGGTGCTCTACAACTGAGCTGTTTCGGCCCCCGGTCTAGTGTCTAATTCAGCTTCCTCGCATTTGACATTCACCCCTCGTACGACATGAGTAGAGATAAATTTTGTCCTGAAGGGAGACAGTTCAATGAGGAAATCTTCCCGAATTGTCTTCCGCCATTATTTTCAGGGTCTCTCACGCAGCAAAGGTGATTATGTCCTCTGCTTGGTACATGAATATATCGGCATTCTTAATCTCCGAGACGAGAACTCGGCGAGCCTGTTGTTTGGACAGAAAACCTCTTCCGGTTATTGGAAAATGCCATCAAGCAGAATGAGAAGTATCATCCCGTCAGAGAATGTTAGTATTCATGATGCATGCAGGAAGTAGATCAGCACGGTCTGTCTTTCTCAAAGATGCTGTTTGGGAGCTCTTGTCTTGGCAGAGGACATTGATTTTGTCTGGAGCGAAGATGGGAGTGGATTGGAAACGAAATCAGAGACTAGACTGGAAAACACTTGGTTTTTCGTTTCATATTTGTCTCTTGCATTTCATCTGACGAGCAATTCGCCTTCACACGTGTCCGTTCAGTTTCGTCTGTACAAATGTATTAGAGTGAATGCGCTCATGTAAAATGCCATCATCAACGCTCGGAAAAGAAAGCCAGTCATGGATGACAGCTTTCCCATTGCATGCGTCTTCCGTAACTGTTGAAGAAAGAAGCGGAAGTCTGAGTGAGTGACTGATATTCCAGTGAATGAGACGGGACACGAGCGATCGGCGCCATGGCGTAGCTCTTCGGTCGGCTCTGCCCAGGTAGGCAGTCCGTTGGGTAAATGTGAACGTGAATTGTGAGCGCTTAAAGCTTAGTTTCTAGCTAATGATAGGCACTATATAATCATGATGATAATAATAACGATAATAATGATGATAATAATGATAATAATAATAATAATAAAAATAATAATAATGATGATGATGATGATGATGGTGATGGTGATGATGATGATGATGATGATGATGAGATGATGATGATATTAACCAATAATAATAATAATGATAATAATAATCATAATAATTACAAAATTAATATCAATAGTTACAATCATAATGATATTAGTAATCATAATGATGATACTACTACTACTACTTCTACTACTACTACTACTACTACTACTACTACTACTACTACTACTACTACTACTAACAACAACAACAAACGATGATGATGATGATGATGATGATGATGATGATGATGATGATGATGATGACGACGACGACGACGACGATGATGATTGATGATGATGATGATGATGATGATGATGATGATGATGAAGGTGATGATGATTATTGTCCTTTTGTTCGTTGAACTGTCAACATGATCAAGCAAAAATACAAAAACAAAAAACAAAACAAAACAAAAAACAAAAAAAAAAAACCGTACAACCTATTTTATTCAGCCTTGATGGAATGATGAAAGGTGCCCAAAGCACGAACCAGTAGATATAGGTGCAATCATGGAGGGGAAACGGATCCATTGCCGGATCAAGGATTCGTTCAGCAGGATCAAAGCAATATTCCATTGGCAGTGAACACTGTAAAGCAAAATTTAATGTTGTGATTGCGATTTGTGAACACATTTTCATGAAACACTGAAACTTTCAAAATTCTACACACGTTTGTATTTTATATATCATGTTGAAAAACGTATATATGAAGTAAATTTTATAGTCCCTCATAATGTTGTTTTCTCACGAATTGTATCCCCTGATGAAAATGTTACAGCCGAAAATTGGGACACACACGCACGCACACACACACACACACACACACACACACACACACACACACACACACACACACACACACACACACACACACACACACACACACACAGCTCTTTCTCTCTTCTCTTTCTCCCACTTTCTCCACACACACACACACACTCACGCGCGCGCGCGCGCGCGCGCACACACACACACACACACACACACACACACACACACACACACACACGCATACACACCTATCTTTCTGTATATCTATCTATCTATCTGTGTATATATAGAAATGACTGTCTTCAATAAGAAAAATGATTGTTTTCAGGTAGTAATAACTGTCGTCTGGAAGAAAATGATTGTTTTCAGGTAGTAAGATCTGTCTTCAGGACGAAAATGATTATTTTCAGGAAGAATAATTTACCGTCTTC
>JADBJO010005592.1:122500-125000 GCA_016801955.1 Conus betulinus | reverse complement strand
ACTTTATAATAACCAAACATGGAACTCACTCTGCAATGCCTGCAGTTTGACATGATTTGTAGGCGGACAGGTTTTTGAATGAACAGTTTAAAAGAATGGTTTTATAGACATAATTTGGAAAAATTCTTGAATAGGCAAAATCTGAAACTGTTTCTCAGTGGACAGAGTTTGAAATTAAATTTTAATGAACAGAGTTTGGATCCAAATATTCTTGAATGGGCAGAATTTGAAGATATTTCCCAGTGCACACAATCACAATCCCATTCTTCATATTTCAAATTTTCTGCCACGTGGCCATTTTCAATAGGACAAAAACAACAACAACAAACAAACAAAACACAAAAAAAACAAACAAACAAAATACAAGTACGTAATGCCCATCTTTGACAACTGGACAGATCAAAGAAATGACGTCATAAATACAGTGCACAAGGCAAGGCCTGACCTCACACTGTGTCATGTGATCAACACAATGTAGGTGATTTTGTGTACAGGTTTCTTCCCTTTGGAGGACTACAGCTTTTATTTCCTAGTGGACTGAAAATGAAATCCTTTTATTGGACAGAGTTCGGATGATTTATAGTTGCAGAGAATTTGCAATGATTTTTTTTTGGGACATCCTTTGGAATTGTTCTTGAGAGGACAAACTTTCAAATGATTCTTAATTGGGTAGCGTTCGAAACGACGTTTGCACTGAAAGAGTTCGGAACGATTCTTTTGTGGACTGATTCTGAAATGAATTCAGTGAGAAAGAGTTTGAAATGATTCTTCATAGACAGAATCGGCATGGATTGTTTCACCGACAATTTTAAGAAGATTCTTAAATGGAAAGAGTTTGGAACCATTCGTAGATCGTCAGATTCAGAATGATTCTTGGCTGGACACAGTTTGGAATTTTTCTCTAATTCTCAGAATTTGAAATGACTCTTAAAACGCGTACACATTTTACAGAATGAAACATACTGCTTTTTATTTTTTAAGGAATGTACTGATTACGAAAGCAAATTGTTTAAGGAAGTATTTTCAAGACACAAGCATATATCGATAGACACTAAAGAAATATATAAATACTTCACAAAACATAACACCTTGGTATTTCTTAAATGACTAAGGACGAGGACTGGTTAAGGAAAAACTGAAAAAAGAAACAACCCTCACAACTGAAGACACGTATCAACATTTCAGATAAACACAAAACTTAGAAATATGAATCAAGCACACAAACGAAAAACAAAGTGCATGGGCTAAGTTGCAACATCGTTGTACAATCATAGTGATGTTTTCCATACACAAGAACAAGTTATCTTCTGTTGGCGCCATAATTATTTACATGCTTAGAGACGGATGTAAAATAATATCAAGAGATGAGATTCAGAGACCAAACTGGAACCCTGCTGTTTTTTTGCTGAGATTAATTTATCCGTACTGCTAGCTCTACTGTCTGAGGCAGACATTAGAAATATTGGGACATAGTTCCAAAGACAACGACATTCAGAAGTCATAGGTTGAGAACACGACAGTTCCAGTCATTTGGTCGAACGGCACAACGGTTGAAATAATGATCGTGTGATTTCACTGATCAAGAAATAAAGAACGGGAGCACGCGCGTAAAGAACAACAAGACTTCTGATTATATAGACTGAAACAACAGATTAAAACTGTGATCGTTTCAGTCATGGTTTAAAAGGAAAGAATGAGAGAATGATGCTCCGATTTCATAGCGAAGGAAAGTTTGAGTTTGGTTAATCAAGATGGGATAGTGACAGTTTGAGTGACCAAGGTCTTATGGTGATTTCGCCTGGATGCTCATCTGGGATAGAGATAGGGAGCTAGCTGCTTTACGGGTTAACGCGGTGAGTCTTTCTTCACCTGAGAGTCCAGCGTTCCATTCCCGCTGGAGACAGCTAGGGTAGAAATGTTCTCTTCGAAGTCCCTCCCCTATCTGTACACGCGCCAGTTTTGGGCATATACTTCGGGAGTGACTTTCAAAGCATGTCCTGAGCGTGAACGTAATAAACACAACAACACTAACATCTTTCACGCCAGCATGAAAATTCTGTTCATTTGATTAAGCACGAACCACACAGCACATGGTGTAGGAGCTATAATGATGGTATAATGTGTTAGGCAAGACTTCCTTTCCAGACCCTTCACCCTGAAAGAGTACGATTACTCTGGCTTGTAGCGAAAAGGATGTAGATTATTTGAACAGGAGAGAAGCTGAATCCGAGACAAAGGTGTGCACTACTGTCTTCCATTTCTGTCTCATGTCGTCATGTGTATTTGCATAGCTGTCAGGCTCAGTGATTCACCGCATTCTGCCAACTGTCTTGCGGACGGTGACCGACACCAGCACATTACGCGCCTGTTGCCTGCATCACGTGCCTCACCCCCCTCCCTCCCTCCCTCCTTCCCTTTCCTGAAGAGTTGGTCATTGTGCGCTGGTGGGGTGGATGACACTCACAAAATGAAACAACGAACAAAGAAACAAACAAAGATA
>JADBJO010005592.1:105000-117500 GCA_016801955.1 Conus betulinus | reverse complement strand
TGGACATGTATCTCACTATGACTCCCTGTTCACGCATATTCTAAGGGGAACAGTGGAAGGAATTGGGGTGGGGCAGAGGGAGAGATGGGGTGGGGTGGGGGAAATGGTAGGGTGCTAGTTTGGATGGGGTGGCGACGATGAAGATGACCTCATTATATCTTTACATCAAAAATGATAAAAATGAAAATAACATCATCATCATCATCATCATCATCATCATCAACAACAACAACAATACAACAACAACAACAACAACAATAGTAGTAGTAGTAGTAGTAGTAGTAGTAGTGATAATAATAATGATAATAACAATGATAATAACAGCAATAATGTTAATAATAATAGTAATTATAATAATAATAATAAGAAGAAGAACAGCACAATAACAACAATAATAATGATAATAATGACAACAACAACAACAACAACAACAATAATAAATAATAATAATAATAATAATAATAATAATAATTTGGATATTCATGTAACGCAGTTCCTCATTCAATGAGCACGCTCGCTGCCATTGGCAATAGACAAATGTACGAAGAATAAAGTGAATAAACTCACTGAAATTCATAGTTCATTACACGCACGTTTGATAGTACATTACAGACATATCATATCCATACTCACTACTCTGTGAAAATCTGAAAATCAAGATTGTGAGTCATCATCAAGTGGACCATCAAAAAACGTGTAACAACATGCTTGTACTATAAACCACCTAACTGTCAACGGCGCAGGCAGATCAGTATATAAACTAACCAGTCAAACGCCCCGAAAAGACGACCCAAAGCATGCATTCAAAACTCTCCATGCCGGACATATTGAAGTTAAGCACGAGCAGTTTTAGTTTCCCTGGCTAAAAGACGAATGTTTTGAAAGCCGGAGGAAAGTCTTCCTACCCCCTCCTCCCTCCCTCCCCCTCTCCCCACTCCCCCCCCTCCCTCCCCCCCTCTCTCCTCCCTGGAGGACATTTTTTCTCAAGGAGAGAAACTTATTTCCCCCATGCCCTTCGAATGATTGACATCCAGTGTGTGTACGACTGAGACCGACAATAGGCTCTGGAACTGTTTTTCAAACAAGGTTAATTTCATAGTGGGGTGACATTGGACATTGGACATTGAAACAAACTAAAAAATATATATATAGTTTCGCACGAACGAAAGCGACAATTACTTATCTCCTCAAATTAGGCGCCATCCGTTTTGCGCCCAATCTAAAGAGATAAGTGATCGCTCGCTCTTTGTTTTCTTTGTCTTGAATGTTGTTTGTCTTGTCTGAAAAAGACCAAAGAGGTCGAAACACGTTGTGTTTTGTCTTGTAATTTGTTTGTCTCTTTTCGTCCGGCGGAACAATAATTTTTCTTTCCAGTTTGTTTTGAACAAGTTGCGAACAAGTAGCAATCGCAGCAATCTCTTCACTGTGAATTTCACCTGTTTAGTTTCAAAGTGTGTGAACTGCCATACTACGGCTGAATAGAACAACATATTGACCATCATATGTCTTCGGTACATATGTACAATGACAACAATATGTGCTGACACTGGTAACAGGAGTAACTTATCTAGAGTGCATTGTGCATTTATCACCACAGAATACGTGTCTTCTTAATTCTTTGTCAGTTTTAGTTTAATTGATTAAGCCATTCATTTTGTTCTTGATATAAGGAAACACACTCTTATCTCTCAAACACAAAACAAAACAAAACAAAAAAACAAACCTGTATACTTTTTCCTTGAGTTCCGTTAGTGCTTGACTGTTTAAGTGAGAAAGGGAAAAAGTTTCATCATGAGGGTCTGAAAGGAAATCTTGAATGAAGCAGGGAACAATAAACAGTAAATAACAAACAAGTAAGATAACTCTTGTTCGCCCCATAATGAAGTGATTACAGGCCCCTAACTCCAAACGAGTGCTGCTTTATGACATCCAGTCACTTACCAGAAATGACACAGCGAGCACAAAAACAAAAGACATCTTCAGAAGGCATGTTCAAAGCTTGACCCCCTGTGGGTGCAGACACCCTGTGGGGTGCAGAAAGATGAGGACGGGTCCATTGACCCTGTGGGGTGCAGAAAGATGAGGACGGGTGCAGAAAGATGAGGACGGGTCCATTGACCATTGACCCTGTGGGGTGCAGAAAGATGAGGACGGGTCCATTGCGCACTTACAGTCCAGTTTCTCGTCCAGGGTGCCTCTTGAAGTGATGGAGAGAGCCTGGATGAACTCACGGAAGAGATGTACCCATCCTACACACACACACACACACACGCACGCACGCACGCACGCACGCACACACACACACACACACACACACATGCACACACTTTTATCCTTCAAAAGGTAGAGAAGAAAAAAAGAAAAGATAATGACAACAGGATTGAAACTCATGTTTTGTTACACATAGATCATGGTAGACGTTGGATTCTTTTAAGTTAAAATATCATTAGTGATGTATATATGTATGTATGTATGTATGTATGTATGTATGTATGTATGTATGTATGTATGTATGTATGTAAAACGTATGTATGTATGTATGTTTGTAAGTACAACACTATGTTAATCGGACAGTAAATGGTTTCAGTCAGTCGGTCAGTATGTATGTATGTTTCTATGTCAATCTGTCTGTCTGTCTGTCTGTCTGTCTATCTGTCTGTCTGCCTGTCCTTCTCTCTGTCTCTGTCTCTCTCTCTCTGTGTTTTTGTCTGTGTATTATTCTGTTTGCATCTCTATCTGTATGTTTCTGTCTGTCTGTCTGTCTGTCACACACACACACACACACACACACACACACACACACACACACACACACACACACACACACACACACACACACTGCACACACCGCGCGCGCGCGCACACGCGCATGCACAATCGCAAGCGTGCGTATGCATGTTGAAAACGTTTCAGGTAAAAAAAAAGCAGGGCTCAGTGGCTTTTGGACGCACTCACTCGAACTAGCCACAAAATATCGATATTCTTCATGTATTTAATTGGTGTGGAATAATTCATTATATGATCGCAATTTTTAGATGAATAGATTCAAGCAAAAATGCTTTCAAAACAAGGTGTGGTAAAATGTAATATACATTTGTGGTAAAAAAAAAAATGACAGGTAGCAACACATTCTATTTTCATTTTCAGCAGTCAAACTATTTCCTGTGCTGACTGATTATTTCCTGTAAAAGGAAATGGTGTTTGATGGTGGTAATAGTTTAAGTTTTCCGCTCTCCATCAAATCGCCATCGCTATTACTGTGCTATATTTTGACCGTTTGTTGTTTTACAATTTATTAAAAAAAAAATCAGTGCAATGGATAGACATTAAACAATAACAACAACACACATACACACACGTGCGCACATGCACACACACACATACACAGCACATGCACACATGCATACACACGCACGTACTTGTGCTCGCACATACACGTGCGGAAACACGCAGGCGCGCGTGCGTACACGCACACACACACACACACACACACACACACACACACACACATACACACACACACACACACACACACACACACACACACACACACACACACACACAACACACACACACACACACACACACACACACACACACACACACACACACACACACACACACACATCCCACCACCACCACCACCACCACCACCACCTCCAAGGCTGTCTATCAATACTCACCTTATTCGTGTCAAAAGCGTTGAATACATAGCCAGCAAACTTGGACGGGTTTCCATGCGGGAAAAACTGCTTGTAGATATTCTGAAACTCCTGAAACAACCAATTCAAATTCGTTTAGATCCACTGATCCCTTCAGCAACATGGAAGATGAAATGTAAAACCATGCATCGATTCATCAACTTTATGAAGAATTTAGGGGGCCGGAATAGCTCAGTTGGTAGAGCGCCGGATTCGTGATCCTGGGGTTGCGGGTTCGAATTTCGGTACAGGGGGATTTTTCCTTCGGAGTTAACATTCACGCCCAAGCCTTATGTGCCTCCTGGCACAGAGAGGTTTAAGGTAAGGTAAGTTTAACATTGGTTCTGACTGCATTTCCCATACAGTCCTTCGAATGAGACTATAAACCGAGGTTCCGTGTGTGAACGCACGCACAACATCTTGCACACACGTAAAACCCCATCACCAACTTTCGGAAGAGAAGGCCAGTTTGGCCGTTGATATGGATGACACGTTACACATAGCATGCACCTTGCCCGAAGATGGAGTGTGGCTGCCTTAATGGCGGGATAAGAAACGGTCATACACACAAAACTCCACTGCCTGTGTATAGAGGCAGTGTTCGCAGGAGTATCAGCCTGCGTACGCAGAAAGAAAAAAAAAAAACAAATGAACAATTTAAAACTAATGTAAATCCGAAATACTCTCTGTACATTGTCCTTCTGGTTAATCCTCATGATCCTCATCGACCGTCATAAAAAGCAACATTCAGATTCAGTTACTCTTCATGCCCCAGTCTTGTCTCTCTTCTTCTTCTTCTTCTTAGCCCCCTTCGTTCCGATCGGAACACAGGGCCCGCACTGCAGATCTCCATCTCGCTCTGTCTTGGGCTGTTCTCTGGGCTTCACCCCAGGTCATGTTGGTGAACTTGAGTTCTGCCTGTAGAGTTCTTCTCCAGGTGGTGACTGGTCGTCCCCTCTTCCGCTTCCCCAGTGGGTTCCAGTCCAAGGCGTGCGTGGCGTGGGATGTGGGCCTGTCCTCTACGCAGGGTGTGTCCAACCCAGCCCCCACTTCCTCATCTGGATACTCTTGGTGATTGGGTCTTGCTTCGTCCGGCGCATGAGTTTCCTCGTTGGAGATTCGCTCCGGCCATCGGATGCGCAGGATCTGGCGAAGACAGGTGTTGATGAAGACTTGCAACTTGCTGTCCAGGCTCTTAGTGCGTCTCCAAGTCTCGCTCTTGTAGTGATCCCTGATTCCATCACCTGTCGACATCCAGCCTGCGACACGTTGGTGTATAAGTCGTCGGTTTCGGCGAGTTCATGAGGGTGAGGTTGGAAAGTGATCTCTAAAGGGGTATGCTCACTGGCGCTGGCTCTGCCTCTAAGCAGTGATTGTCTCCAATACCCATCTTGCGCCGAATTTGACAAGAGAAATGATTGCTCGTTCTTCATTTTCGTGTGTGTGTGTGTGTGTGTGTGTGTGTGTGTGTGTGTGTGTGTGTGTGTGTGTGTGTGTGTGTGTGTGTGTGTGTGTGTGCGTGTGTGTGTGTGTGTGTGTGCGTGCGTGCGTGTGTGTGTGTGTGTGTGTGTGTGTGCGTGCGTGCGCGCATGCGTGTGTGCTTGCGTGCGTGCGTGCGTGTGTGTGTATATATATATATATATATATATATATATATATATATATATATGTGTGTGTGTGTGTGTGTGTGTGTGTGTGTGTGTGTGTGTGTGTGGAGTGTGTGTGTTGCTTATCTTGCCTGGAGTTCACTGGCTGCCAGTAAGGAACTTAGTAGATGGCGTCCCTCATTTATTTTGGATCAGAACAGGTACCGCCAACAACAACAACAACAACAAAAAAAATGCTTTAGCGACAGCGCAGTGTCTCCTCTGGTGTGTCGCCTCACGACGGGTCGCTGTGGGTTGGTTGACGGGTGCTGAGATTACTATAACCTGGATGTGGGTGAGAATGGAGAACCTATCTGAGTCACGAAGAAGCAATGCTTTTCCTTCTTATGCTGTGGAAAGCAGTGGGGGAGGAAGCGGAGGGGGCGAGAGTAAGAAGGGAAAGTTTCAGATGACGCCAATTATGGGCAGTAAGGAGGACGAACCAAGCTGGGGAAGGGGGTGGGGGAGGGAGAATTGGAAAGGGTACATTACCCACAAGAAAAACTCCTCTTCTTCTCTCCCCCCCCCCCCCCCATCCTCACTCCCCTAACCCCCCCTCACCCCCCCCCCCCCCCCCCCATCCCACATCCTAATCTTCTTCTAGACAGTCAAACGGTTCGGGGAGAAAGAGAAACGGAACAACAGCAGCAGCAGCAGCAGCAGCAAGCAGCAGCACTAACATCACAGGCTGACAGGGTCAATACCACGTCACGTCTCTAGCGGAGTTGGAGAATGGGGTATGGCAAGGTACTCGCTTCACCGGGGCACCGGGGTAACAAACGCGACTTCCCTGACGAAGACACCATTCCTCCTTCACAAGTCAGAGATAACGGACTGTTTCATCATGAGAAAGCAAGTAACCAGGAGTGTAAAAAACCACGTTGACTCTGACGTGAGAACAGTCCGTCACAGGAAAGCCATTCTTCTCACGAGACAGACATTTCACTGGTATTAACCTTGTTTACACATCAGATAACGAGTCATCCGGAAAAAAAATAGCCCACATCACCTTATGACCTACTCAAGTGCGAGCTGAGAAGATATAGGTAAGTATGACAGTTATATGTAGCTTTGGGACTTCAGCTTTCTCCTTCAGCCGCCTCTAACCTACCCTGATTTGAATCATGTACCCATTTACTACTGGACAGACAGACAGACAAACAGGCAGGCAGATAGACAGACAGACAGACAGACTCTCGTTTCATAAAGCTGTAAAACTCCGACCCAAAGTGATTCGAACTCACGATTCATCAGCTCTGTAAGCAAAGGCTCAGGCTCAGACCATTTGAATCATCAGCTCTGTAAGCAAAGGCTCAGACCATTTGATTACGGGCGCTCTATTTTGCCCACACCCAACTCCTAAATGACACGCTGACAGAGAGAGTGGAGGAAGGGAGGGGGAGGGAGGGGGGGGGTGGGGTGGGGGGTGGGGGGTGTCTCAAACTACTCGTATATGACCACACTGACAGCACGACCAGATAGGTAGCGACAACAGCATTTTCTTTGCACGCTTCCAACGTAGTGACTGTAAGAGAAAAAAAATTGCGTAAAAGATTTACTGTTCCGCCGAACAAAAGAGACAAACAAATGACCAGACAAAACACCACGTGTGTCACTCGCTGGTCTTCTTCAGGCCAGACAAACAACATTGAAGGCAATGAAAACGAAGCACGAACAATCACTGATCTCAAATTGCCACATCCATTTCGCGCCCCGTTTGAAGAGATAAACGTCTTATGTTCGTTCTTCGATTTCACCGTCTTGAGTGTCGTTTTATCTTGCCTGAAGAAGACCATAGAGGTCGAAACGCGTTGTTTTTTGTCTTGTAAGTTGTTTGTCTCTTTGTTCGGCGGAACAGTGAATCTTCTTTTATGTATGTTTCAATTTCCGCCTGCAGTCATTTCACTTAGAAACCACCATCATTTTATGTGAGGATGACACACTCCGCTCAGTGATACCAACGATAACGGTGTGCAAGCACTTGAGTCACAGTTAGCTCTTTTCATCACTCAAAATTATCCTCAGATCTTTTCATCGCTCAAATTGATCCTTAGATCTTTTCATCACTCAAAATGATCCTTAGATCTTTTCATCACTCAAAATTATCCTTAGCTCCTGTCATCACTCAAAATCATCCTTTTTCATCAGCCCTACTGATCTTTTTTTCAAGATGATCACGTCCTATTTGGCAATCAACCAGAAAACGAGTAATGTTGAAACAAGAATTAGAGTGACGATGAGGTGAGAACAGTATTTAAAAGAAAAGTCGCTGTTCCACCGAACGAAAAAGACAAACTAATTACAACACAAAAGTAATTATCATGGTTACGAGAAAAAAAAAAGAGATTTTTTTAACGAAAACGGCAATTCTGCACTTTTCTCACGCTAACAGGCTGCCACTATGATGGGACCACGGGATTTGGTGGAATGAAGAGCAGGTTTAAGGTGATGAGGTGGAGGTGGGGGGGGGGGGTGGGGGGGGGGGGTGTCGGTAAAGAGAAATCAGGGATGCATGAGAAGGAGACAGGGGAGGGGGGGGGGAGGGGCGGGAAGGTTGGAGGGGAGGCCAGCGTGGGAGGAAGCTCCGCTGAGGGAAGGGCGGGGGTGGAAGAGGGAGAAAGGGGGGTGGGGGTGGGGGCGGGGGGGGGGGGGGGGGGGCTGAGAGACGGACAAGAGGACCTGAAGGCGCTGACAGGGAGGTAGCCTGAGTGGGATTTACCATGATCGCATTAATATCAAAGAGCTCCGACCTAGGCTGCACGCTCTGTCTTTTTTCCGTGTGTCTGTCTGTCTGTCTGGCTGTCTCTCGTCCTCCTCCTCTTGTCTCTGTCTCTCTCTCTCTCTCTCTCTCTCTCTCTCTCCTCTCTCTCTCTCTCTCTCTCTCTCTCTCTGTGTCTCTCTCTCTCTCTCTCTCTCTCTAAGACGAGTTCCAATTTGAAAAGACAAATTAGCGACCAAGCGCGCGTATCTGTAGCGTGGATGTGGATGAAAGCACGGACGGAGGCTCGATAAGTGAATTAATACGGACACGGGAAATAACTCCGTCAGTTTACTCAAAGTATTACTTCCCTTGACAAAGGAAGCACCGCCATGTTCTCTTTACATTTCCGGTCCGATCAATGTGAAGTTTTCACAGGCCACGAACACTATGATTTTTAAAAAAAATTGAGCATTAAAATCTTTCTTTTATGCAACATATTTTCATGTAATATAAAACCTTTGTGACCAGGAAGAGTGATTCTTTGATTTTTAATTTCTATTGAAAATAAAAAAAAAAGAAAGGAAAGGACATGGGACTTAAATTCTTTAACAGTTACTTCGCTTGACTGTTGTCACTCTCAAATGGCGTACCCAAGATCCGTTTGACTTTGATAAATGTCTGCCCCCTTTCGAGTCTTCTTCTACTTCCTACTGTTGTCGGCTGACTCGATGATTTATTTCTGGGTGGTCCCCAATTGATTTATTGATTTCTGGTTTGGTCATGTCCTTTGACTGAGTTGTTTCTGGGTTGTCATCCATGTTTACTGGTTTACTTCCGGTTGGTTCATCTATGTCGACTGTTTCATTTCTAGTGTGCTCATTTGCGTTGACTGGTTTATTTTCTGGTTTGTGCATCCATTTTTTTTGCCTGTTGATTGAATTATTTCTGATTCGTGCACTCATTTTCAAGTTTGCTGATCCATGCTGACTGATTTATTTCTAGTTGTTCTTCACTTATATTGATTGATTCATTTCAATTTTGTTCATTTACGGCGACTTCTTTGTTTCCAAATTGTTCATCTACGTTGATATTTTAGGGTTTGAACATTTTATACAAGTGTTTGGATATTTTACAAGATTTGAATATCTTATACAAGTGTTGCTACCAACAGAACAAGAACTACAAAAACAACCAAAAAACAAGCGTTTGCAACACAGAACATTTCATATTTGATACAACCTCACTTCTTTCATTTCCGTAACGTTACAAACCGTCCCAATTAAAGTATACAATTCTAAAAGGCAGATTTGCAGGTTTAAGGGCATGAGAAGTAATCCTTCTCCAGTGAAATCTCTGTGGGAGAGTTAGTGCTCCTCCAAAGGGAGGTCAGCAGGACTTGCATACATTTCCGTCTGGCATAATCTGTCCACAAGAAGACTCATCACTCGACCTGAACCAATCATGAATGAATCAGCCAATGAGCAAATGGATGGATGAACGAACGAACAGATGAATGAATGAATGAACGAATGAATGATTGAATGATTGAATAAATGAATGATTGAATGAATGACGGAATGGATGGACGCATGAATGAATAAGAACACCGACCGAATATTCCGTCACAAAACCAGTTAACAAGGGATAAATGAGTTAGCGAGTGAGTCAGTGACTGACTGACTGAAAAATGATTGAATGAATGAATGATTGAAAAATGAATGAAAGAATGAATGGATGAACAAAAAAAATGGAAAATGAATGAACGAGTCAATGAATCAACGAATAAATCAATCAACCAAACCATATCAATAAGTCAACAAATAAATAAACGAATGAATACATGAATCAGTCAATCAATCAATGAAGCAATCAGTCAACCAGCCAGTCAATCAGTCAGTCAGTCAGTCCGTCCGTCTGTCACTGATCGTCCTGCCTCCACCAGTCAGCATCACAGGCAGCCAAATGGGTCAGAGAGCTGTGTGACGGGGCGTGATTAATAATGCATGCACTCTCCGTCATCTCTGAGAGAGAGAGAGAGATAGAGAGAGAGAGAGAGAGAGAGAGAGAGAGAGAGAGAGAGAGAGAGAGAGAGAGAGAGAGAGAGAGAGAGAGAGAGAGAGAGAGAGAGAGAGAGAGAGACAGACAGACAGAGTTTATATTTGGTGTGTGTGTGTGTGTGTGTGTGTGTGTGTGTGTGTGTGTGTGCGTGCGTGCGTGCGTGCGTGCGTGCGTGGGTGTGTGTGTGTGTGTGTGTGTGTGTGTGTGTGTGTGTACGTGAGTGTTGATCCAGCGAAATGTGAAACCTTTCTGCTGTATTGATCTGTTCCTCCTGATGTTCCCGAGGTATCTACCGCTTTCCCTGCTCTCTCCCTCTCTCTCTATTTGTGAGTATCATTATGATTATTATTATCATCATCATTACCTTTCTTTCCTTTTCTCTCAGCTCATCATTCCTTTCTCAGATTACTATGACAATCTCTATCTGTCTGTCTCTCGTTTCTATTATTGGGAAGAAGACACACACACACACAATCAGAGAGAGAGAGAGAGAGAGAGAGAGAGAGACAGAGAGCGAGCTTGGCGGTGGGACGATTAGCGGGGCTAGAGTGGTAAGCTGGTCTGACATCAATAATCTTCTTCGTCCCACGTGGACAAAACGACTGCATGACGTGCATTAGTGTCATTGACTTCCTGCTAAACGCTGCTTCCCTTCGTGTCTCTGTCTGTCCCTCCCTTATCTCCCTCTCTCTGTGTATGGATATTAACATTATTGTGGGTTGAAGATTAAATGATCATAAATCTCTATGTACTTATGTTTTTTCGCCTTTATTTTTTTTTTCCGTTTCTTTTCTCAAGAAAGGTTAATTTTTTTTTTTTTTTAGCTTTGCTGTGTTCTAACGTATGCTTTTAATGGGGACAATATGTTTAACAAGCTGTTACTTCATCGATTGTACCTTCAGTAAAATATTTGTATTCTTATTCATATTGGTATCCCCCCAACCTTTCTGTTAGTGTTAAAGTTCAAAATAATTGTCATACCCCGCGCCCTTGAAAACAGAACGGGTTACAAGTAAACCGACAGTGCCCTCGCGTAGTGTAAAAGTAATCTGTTCAGCACAACATTTTCATGCAAGAATCATGTTAAACTTTCTGATAAAACAAGTGATCTGTAATTACAAAAAGTTCTTAGAATTCCAAAGGAAAGAAGACACGTAAATAACTCCAGAAGTTATTTCCCCTGACTGTTTTCACTCTCAAAGGGCGTATCCCAAATCCGTTTGACCTTGGTAATAGTCCGCCCGCGTTCGAGTATCCAGCTTACCACTGTTGTCAGCTGACTCGCTGATTTATTTCTGGTTTGGCCATTTATGTTGGCTAGTTTTTTTCGTGTTTTTTCATCTTTGTCGACTGGTTTATTTCTGGCTTGTTCATCTGTGTCGACTGGTTTATTTCCAGTTTGTTCATCTATGTCGATAAGTTTATTTGTAGTTTTGTTAAGCTATGCTGACTGGTTTATTTCTAGTTTGTTCATCTGTACTGACTGGCTTATTTCTAGTTTGTTCATCTATGCTGACTGGCTTATTTCTAGTTTATTCATCTACGATGACTGGCTTATTTCTAGTTTGTTCATCTACGATGACTGGCTTATTTCTAGTTTGTTCATCTACGATGACTGGCTTATTTCTAGTTTGTTCATCTACGATGACTGGCTTATTTCTAGTTTGTTTCATCTACGATGATGACTGGCTTATTTCTAGTTTGTTCATCTACGATGACTGGCTTATTTCTAGTTCGTTCATCTATGCTGACTGGCTTAGTTCTAGTTTGTTCATCTATGCTGACTGGCTTATTTCTAGTTTGTTCATCTACGATGACTGGCTTATTTCTAGTTTGTTCATCTATGCTGACTGGCTTATTTCTAGTTCGTTCATCTACGATGACTGGCTTATTTCTAGTTTGTTCATCTATGCTGACTGGCTTATTTCTAGTTTGTTCATATATACTGACTGTTTTTTTTCTAGTTTGTTCATCTATGCTCACTGGTTTATTTTTGGCTTGTTCACCCCATTTTTGACCGATTTTTCTCTCTATCTTTTAAGAAAAAAAATCTGGCACATTAGCTTTGATACGCGTAACTGTAAAACACGAATCTAACTCAAAATCAGGCAGTATGTCGACACACAGACAGGACATGGAAGACAGATGCGTTTGTCAAACAAGACATCAGCACAGACAAAAAAAAAATGGAAGGCGTGTAATTTGCTCAGTTAACAAGCCAACACAGACAGCAAATGAAAGACAGATCGTTTGTCAAACAAGAAATCAACACAGACAAAAAATGGAAGGTAAATTTGGTCAGAGAACAAGCCAACACAGACAGGAAGTGGAAGACAGACGGCTGTCAGGCAGAACCCCCAGACAAAGGAAACATTCCCCGTGTTAGCAAGTCCC
>JADBJO010005592.1:85000-87500 GCA_016801955.1 Conus betulinus | reverse complement strand
AACCCAACCTCGTCCAAAGATGGAATGTCGCTCAAGAACGAAACCTGTTTCAACCCAACCTCGTCCAAAGATGGAATGTCGCTCAAGAACGAACCCGTTTCAACAAGAACGAACCGTTTCCAAAGACGGAATGTCGCTCAAGAACGAACCCGTTTGAACCCAGCCTCGTCCAAAGATGGAATGTCGCTCAAGAACAAACCCGTTTCAACCCAACCTCGTCCAAAGATGGAATGTCGCTCAAGAACGAACCCATTTGAACCCAACCTCGTCCAAAGATGGAATGTCGCTCAAGAACCAACCCATTTTAACCCAACCTCGTCCAAAGATGGAATGTCGCTCAAGAACGAACTCATTTGAACCCAACCTCGTCCAAAGATAGAATGTCGCTCATGGAACATCTACTTTGACCACCTAGCTTTGTTTAAAATGAATACGGTGTAAGGACGATCCCATTTTAACCTGATTGTGTCCAAAGATGGAATGTGACTTATAGACAACCCATTTTAACCTTACTTCATCCAAAGACGGAATGTGACTCATAGACAACCCATTTTAACCTGACTTCATCCAAAGATGGAATGTGACTCATAGTCGACCCCTCTTCAACCCAACATCGTCCGAACACGGGACATGCCCAAAGACGACCCCTCTCCAACTTCAACCGAACATGCCATGTGTGTCAAGGGTCACGCATGTCAACCCAGCGTCGTCCAAAGATGGTATGTGACTCACAGATGACCCCACGTTAACCCAGCTTCGTCCAAAGATGGAGTGTGACTGGTGGAAGATCCCTTTTCAGCCCAGCTCATGCAGATATGGAACGTGACTGGTGTAAGACACCACTCAGTCTAGTTTCGTCCGAAGATGGAATATGATGATGATTATTATGATGATTATGATTATTATTATCATTACTATTATTATTATTATTGTTGTTGTTACTATTATTATCATCATCATCATCATCATTATTATCATCATCATTTTATTATTATCAGCATTTTCATTGTCATTATCATTACTATTATTATCATAATTACTATTATCATTAATACTATCATCATCATTATCATTATTATCATTACTATTCTTATTCTGAATTCTTATAAAGCGTCTATCCTCGGCTAGAGACCAAGCTCTAAGCGCTTTACAATCCACACTCATTCACACAACAGGCTGCCTACCTGGGTAGTGCCTACTGAAGAGCTGCCAGCTGGCGCTTCATTCAGTCGTTTTCTTGAGTCATCCAGTCAACATAGTTCAATATCGTTCACTCAGTTTCCTTACTCCCTTCATTCTTTCCAATTTCTCACGCACGGTGTAACGTGTCATCCATACTGACGGCCAAACTGGCCTTGTCTTCCGAAAGTTGGTGATGGGATTTTACGCGTGTGAAAGATGTGAGCAAGATCTGTGCAAGATGGTTCCAGAAGGAATCCATTTCAACCCAACTTCGACCAAAAATTGAAATGTGGGTCTGTGACGACCCATGTTACCCAGCTTTGTCAAAATAAATTAAATGTGGCTCATGGACCACCCATTTCAACCAAGCTTCGTCCCCAAACGGGATATGCTTCAAGCGCGACCCCCATTTCAAACACACTTCGTCCCCAAGCAGGATATAATTCTTCAAGGACGACCCCAATTCAACCGAGCTTCGTCCCCAAACGGGATATGCTTCTTCAAGGACGACCCCAATTCAACCGAGCTTCGTCCCCAAACGGGATATATACTTCTTCAAGGACGATCCCAATTCAACCAAAGCTTCGTCCCCAAACGGGATATGCTTCTTCAAGGACGACCCCATTCAACCAAGCTTCGTCCCCAAACGGGGCATGCTTCAAGCACGACCCCATTTTTAACACACTTCGTCCCCAAACGGGGCATGCCTCACGGGCGACCCTATTTCAACCAAGGTCGTCCCCAAACGGGATATGCTTCAAGCAAGACCCCATTCAACCCCACTTCATCCCCAAACGGGATATGCTTCGTGCAAGACCCCATTTCAACCCCACTTCATCCCCAAACGGGATATGCTTCGTGCAAGACCCCTATTTCAACCCCCACTTCATCCCCAAACGGGATATGCTTCGTGCAAGACCCCATTTCAACCCCCACTTCATCCCCAACGGGATATGCTTCAAGCAAGACCCCATTTCGACCCCACTTCGTACCCAAACGGGATATGCTTCATGTAAGACCCCATTTCAAACACACTTCGTCCCCAAACGGGATATGCTTCAAGGACGATTTCAACCAAGCTTCGTCCAAAGATGGAATGGTAGCTCTAGGACGAACCGGTTTCAACCCAACTTTGTCCAGAAAGAGACTTTGGCCAAAAGATGACAGCATTTCAACCTCACAATAGCAGGTGGCTCAAAGACGTTCAGTTTAAACCAAACTAACCCAGAAATAGAACGTGGCGCAGGGGCGACCCCATTTCAATCCAGTGAGTCTCAAGATGGATTTTGGCTCAAGGACAGACCCATCAAATTCTACT
>JADBJO010005592.1:72500-80000 GCA_016801955.1 Conus betulinus | reverse complement strand
ATAGTTCCGGGCAACTATTTCTTATCGGGTCGACACAAACGCCGAAAATGTTCTTTGTGGTACTGATATTATCATTATTGCTATTATTGAGACTGGCACTTTTGGCGATGTTGGTCATAGTGTCGCTTTTTCGTCTCCATCTTCACATAGGCTTTGGAGCATCACAACGCTGCAATCGCTTTATTGAAAATAAAGACATCAACCACCCTCCCTAACCAAAAGCAAGTACTGTAGCTGAAAGTGCAATAGAGCCTACAGCTTCTTGATCTTACCATAAGAAAAAAGAGGAAGAAAGAAAGAAAGAAAGAGAGAAGAAAGAAAAGAAAGAAAGAAAGAAAAGGGAAAAAAGGAAGAAGGAACAAAAAAAAGACAAAGAAAAGAGAGAAAGAAAGAAAGAAAAAAAGAAAGAAAGAGAAGAAAGAAAAAGAAAAAAGAAAAAGAAACGTAATTTGTGTTTCATCTCTCTGTATATTCATGTTTCTTAACAGAGTAGAAAATAAGACGCCATAGAGATAATCTGTTAATCTGTACACCCTAGGCTGGGTCCAAGGTTTGGCCTTTGAAGTTTATCCGGGCCTAACTGCGTAGGAACGGTTTAGGATCGTGCCACACGATTCAGCCGCTGGAAAATAATCAACTGTTTTTCTGAACAGTGTATATTACAAGCAACGTTCATATCTGTTTGACCCCCCCCCCCCCCCCCCCCCCCAACAAAGCAGTACAAAACAAAAGGGCACAAACCGCCCCCTAACTCTCGGCCTTAACGCTGACGGAAAGGAGGGCGCACACACTCACATGCTCTCTCTCTCTCTCTCTCTCTCTCTCTCTCTCTCTCTCTCTCTCTCTCTCTCACATACACACACACACACATGTGCGCGCGCCCACACACACACACACACACACACACACACACACACACACACACAGAGAGTTACCAAGACAACTAATACATAGTTACGAATCCCGTCAGAAACCCCTACATAGATGATACAGACGCGTTGGATGATGTTTACAGTTACCTCCAATAGTACCAAGACTGAGACAGTTGCAACAAACTACAAACACAGCAAGATAAGAGGTACTTTCCACTTACAATAAAGCGGCACAAAAAAAAAAAAAAAAAAAAAAAAGGAGAAAATGAATCGTCCTTTTGCTGTTGAATATTTCTGTTAGTTAATTATCTTGCTTAGAACAATTCCAGCAGCCATCTACTTTGTTTGTGACAAATAATGGATCTGTATGGTTTGAAAAATCAAATTAAATCAAAACTACACGTAAGTTCGTGAATTGTGATCGGTGATTGACAGTGAAATCCGCTCCCAGTTGTGTTGAACCTCGTCATTCTCATGGTGCACACAAAAAAGTAATGTCACTTGTGCTCCAAATGCGAAACAAAAGCACAGTAAATCGAGTCACTCCTGCTTGAGCTACCCACTCCTCTAGCACACGTATAAGTAGTAGTGAAGGCTCAGGGACAACGACACAAAATAAAAGGAACGCGAGATGGAAATGGAAGTCTTTTCTTAATAATGAAGACGACGACCGTTTTCTGGCATGGTGGTGGAGGTTGGTTGGAACATGGCGACGGATATTCCTCTGAAGACAGCAACAGAACCTGCAGAGGCAATGGCTGTGTGTAGCGTAGCAGGGGTGGTGGTGGTGGGGGGGGGAGAACAACGGTGTCCAAGTCATCAAGAGAACTAAACAGTCCGTCCCACGCTATTATTTACTCCCACTAACATCACTGACTCTAAGAAAACAGGAGAAAGACAACTGGCAGTTTGAGCTACAGTAGAACAAGACACAGCTTTCCCCTCTGTCTATCAGTGCTACTACTGGTGGTGTCCATCCCCAGCCTCAGCCTTCTGAGGTTTGCTAGGAGAAGGCTGCAGCCAGGGCGGTCAGTCAGTCCCCACCTCTCTCACATGGCCGACTGGGCGCTCCTGTGAGCCACCATGTGGGCGCCGGGCTCCAGGTCCACGTAGACGTTCCTGTTGGGGGCGAACTTGGCCTTGGAGGCGGAGGTGACCCTGGTGAGGCGCTGCACGATCTGCTCCATGCGGGCAGAGTCCACTCTCTGCAGGCCCAGGTAGCGGCGGTCCAGACCCGGCACCACGGGCAACGTCTTGAGGCGGGGGGTCTGGATGTAGGTGAAGTCCTTGTCCAGGAGGTCCACGCCGCCCGGCTGGACACGGGTGGCTTGGTGATCCGCTCCACGATGCCGTCCAGCTCGTCCCTCCGTCACCTTGCGGGTGGTGGCCGGGGTCTGGTACAGCGGCGGCTGGCGGCGCGGGGTCACCGCCCCGTACCGGGGGCTGGCGGAGGAGGTCTGGCGCCGGGGACTGCACAGGTAGCGAGGAGAGTTGGGAGGACCTGAGGAGGCTCGGCTGCTGTTCATCCTGTGGCCGTCGCTGGTGGTGGCGCTGCGGGACTGGGGGGCGGGGGTGGTAGGGGCTGTAGGTGAGGGAGGCGGTCAGGGTGTAGGGCTGGCTTCTACCTGAGGAGGTGGCGGGGCGGCTGGAGCGCAGAGCAGGGTTCGACAGACGGTCAGCAAGAGCTCGCTGACGCTGGTAGTCGGGTGGATGCCAGGGTCCGAGACGTCTGCTGTCGGCAGCCTCCACTGACCCTTCTGGACCCGTGCCGTCAACACCCTGAGCTTTCTCTCGGCCGCCCCCTCTTCCCTTTCCCCCTCGCCCCCACCCTCCCTGTCCGTGGGCTGCTGGCTGGCCATGAGTCGCTTGCACGGCGGGGGGAGAGTCGAGGTGAGGAGTGGGGGTGCTGCGAGGGTGTAGGGGTGGGGTAGACCTCTCAGGGATCGCGGGGCTGTCAAGGAGAATAAGCCGTGATTAAAAGTGTCGATAATGGACAGACTTAAGCAAACTTCATCAACGTTAATCCCGATGGTCAGTTCCTGTCACTTATGATGGCAATACTCGGATTATCTCCAAGCTTTTTTTTTTTTTTTTTTTTTTTATTTCTGCGCTCTTGTAATCCGGAACCTTCTTCAGTGCCTGGCCCCTACTCTCTGCACCTCTCTTTCTCCCAGCCTCCAAACACTCCCACCGCTCACCACCCAGCCCAGCTCTACCGTCACACCTTTAACAGCTGCAGGGATAATCCTGACTAATCCGGGGATTCAGGACGGATTAAGGACTCCAGGCTGGCTGTGAGTTAGCAATTGATTGCTATTAGCGCGGGTTATATACAGATCACGGACACGTCACCCAGGGGCACGGAACAAGGCCGGCATCGCTTCACTGCGCCTCAGCGTCCGGTAGAGAAACACTGATTTCGCCCGATTGCACTTTCCCCTGGGCCAAGTCTCTCGTTGGTGGACGGCTTGTCCAGATAACCATTAGTTCTCTTTTGAGCCGCCAATCCAATCAAGCGGTCAGGGCAGTGAAGGAGCGGACAAAACCAATCGCTGACCTCTTCTGGTCTGCGTGAGAAGGGACACCCGGGATCTGATCCAGGCCCTTGTGGTGCCCTTTCTTGCCTGTGCCCAGGGCAGTTATTGTTGGAGATTGCCGGCTAGGTTAGGATTACCGTACAGCCAGCAGCTCTGGACAATGGAAGACGATCTTCTCTCTGTGGGTCCGGTTGCCTTGACCTGTTCCTGTGGTCACTATTTCAGAATGTGACGTGCATTAGGTTTCAAAGCCTTTGATTAGGAAATGGCCTGCCAGATTCTAACGTCAGCGTTCAGCATGGGTCTGTGATTGTCTTGCCAGATTTGTGGTTTTAAAAAAAAAAGCGTTAACTTTCCGGCAGTTACAAGTAGGGTTTCGTCACTATTTTGCCTTGCTGACAGCTCCACGCCTTGTTGGTGTTCGCGTTCTTGTGGACTATTTTTTTTTTTTTTTTTACTGAGGAACATTTACCATCACTCCTGTTTTGCTAGCAGTGCTGTTTTTGAACAGCTCCTCTTCCGTTGAATATGCTTTACTTTTGAACAATGCTTCTCCTGTGGTATTTTCGTCCCTCTCTGTCGTTCATCTGAACAGTTCTGAATTTTTGGGGCAGCTCTTTCTTTCCAACTATAGTGTAGTTCTGTCAGCAGTCGAGCAGTTCCTTGGACGTTGACTGTAGTTCGCCCTGGTTTTCAAACCTTAAAGAGTCGTTCCTACTTTAAATCTTTCGCGATGTTAAACAGGGAAAATAGTCTCTGTGTCTTCGAGTGGTCCCCGTGTCTGTGAATAGTCCCTGTGTCTGTGAATAGTCCCTGTGTCTGTGAATAGTCCCTGTGTCTGTGAATAGTCCCCGTGTCTGTGAATAGTCCATGTGTCTGTGAATAGTCCCTGTGTCTGTGAATAGTCCCTGAGTCTGTGAATAGTCCCTGTGCCTGTGTCCTGACACTGAGGGACGTCAGACGTGTACAGCCGATGGCGGGTGTCCGCCAATTCTGTGCCGCTTGCGCCCACCTGAAGACAAAAAGCGCGGTGAGTTTGAGATTCCAGGGTGAATATGGAATGATGCCCAGGTCAGCTGAAGACAGGAAAGATGAAGACTTACAGAAGACTTCAGGGTGAATGTAAAATGATGCTCACTGTCACGACTTAACAGAAGACTTCAGGAGGAATAATATAGAGTGATGCGCACTATCACGACTTACAGAAGATTTTCGGGTGAATACAGAAGGATGCCCCCTTAGCTGAAGACAGGAAGGATGATGTCTTACAGAAGACTTCAGGGTGAATACAGAGTCGTACCCACCTCAGCTGAAGAAAGGAAGACTGTAAAACGGCTGTAGGCTTAACGTACATTGATGATCACATCAGTTGAAGAGAGGGAGGATGATAACTTTAAGAAGACTTTATAGCCAACCTATAATGATGATCACATCAGATTTACAGAACCTTCAAGGTGAATCTACAATGGTGACCATATTAGCTGACGACAGGAAGGATGATGATTTTTGAAAACGTTTTAAAATGCACGTTGAGTGATTACCTGTCCGCTGAAACACGCGGCTTCTCTACAATAAATCGTGAGAAATTTAATTAACACACTGGACAATGTAAATGTATCAAAGGTGAACTAACGCGCGAGCCCATGGATAAGACGTCCACCGACGGAACGACAAAGGAAGGTCAAGATTCCAAGTCAATGATTGGAACTTTATAAAGGATATTTTCGTTTTCTCCATCCCCTTCTACTAGATTTTACCGGTGGTCTGGGTGCTTGTCTTTCGGATAAGATATTGAAGTGAGGTCAGTATGCATTTAAACTTTCTTTGCTGTCTCATTGTCTGTGCCAGCCCATTGGCATTACCCCCATGCCGCTCAGTCCGGATCCCCGTCTAAAAGCACTCCCTAGCTCGTCTCGCCACAGTCCCGGCACCAGCAATCCTCAGGGAGCTGTCAATGTCGATCGTCATGAGGCAACCCACAAGTGTGGACGCTGCACCACCCGCCGAATCATTTCACTGATGCATGATCTGATCCTACATGTGCAGGACAGGGGCCGGAATAGCTCAGTGGTAGAGCGCCGGACTCGCAATCTTGGTTACGGGTTCAAATCTCCGCCGGGCCGTTTCGGTACATGGGGATTTTTTTTCCCTCGGAGTCAACATTGGTTCTGACTCCATTTCCTGTACAAGTCCTTCGAATGAGACTATTAACCGAGGTTTCGTGTGTGTACGCACGCATAACAACTTCCACACACGTAAAATCCATCATCAACTTTCGGACGAGAAGGTCAGTCTGGCCATTGGTATGGATGATACGTTACACATAGCATGCACCTTCCCCGAAGTTGGAGTATGGCTGCCTTAATGGGATGGACACACACACACACACACACACACACACACACACACACACACACACACACACACACACACACACACAACATATATCTAAACCAGGGAAGCACGAAGGAAATGTATGGTGGAATGATGACTGCAAGCGCGCTGTTGATGAAAAGAAAGAAAAATATAAGATATATATCAGGGACAAAGGAACAGACCAAAAAGACAGAAAACAGAGAGAAATGAAAATGGCTAGTAAGCATAGTGATGAAATAATCCAAGATGCAAAAGCAGCACTACTGGTCCACATTTTGCAAAACTGAAATAAAAGAACATAAGGATATAGGAAAAATTTGGCAGGAGAGAAAAAGTAATGAAAAATGGCATTAAGTTTCCAACATATCCAATAAAACAAAATGATAATCCCTTACCAAGTGCCCAGCAGAAAGCCGAAGCCTTCGCTAACATGTTTGCCAATGTCAGCTGTGAAAATGGTTTATCAAAGATTCGTAATGAGTATAGAGACCAAGAAGAGCAAAAAGAAATTTACAAAGATCCTATTCCTGATAACACAAACTATATTAATGCACATCTAACGCTTCAGGAACTCAAAGATGCAATAAATTCCATCCCAAATAAAAAAACATCGGTGGGACTGGACGCAATTTCGAATCAAATGCTAAAAAATCTGCCTGAAAATTTTATCGATTTCCTGTATGAAATATTTCAAAAATGCTGGTGTGATGGTGATATGCCAAAAATTTGGAAAGAATCAATCGTGGTTCCCATTCACAAACATGGCAAAAGCTGCACAGACATAAACAGTTATAGACCTATAGCATTAACATCCCATGTATGCAAACTTTTGGAAAGAATCGTTTTAAAACAGACTTACACACTTTTGTGAGAAGAATGAAATAATAATACCTGTAAATCAAGCCGGTTTCAGAAAGAGTAGATCGACAACAGAACAATTAGTGAAACTTACAACAAACATAAAAAAGCAATTTGCTAGACGTAAATGTATATTAGCGACATTTTTTGACATAAATAAAGCTTATGATCAAGTCTGGCATTCTCGGCTCTTACTTAAATTAAAAAACATAGGTCTGTCTGGTCATATTTATGATTATATCAATTGTTTTCTAAAGAATCGAAAAATTCAAACTAGAATAGGAAACACGTATTCAACTAAAAGAACTCTTACCATGGGTATCCCTCAAGGGTCAGTTATTGCTCCTTTCCTATTTTCATTACTAATGCATGATTTACCCAGTAAAATATCTAAAAATGTCATCTTGATTTCAATATGCTGACGATATATGCATGTGGATGGAAGTAACCTAAAAAAAGAAAACCCCACTACGTAGCATAAACCCTATACCAAAAAGTGTATCAAAAAGAGCTCGACATTATAGCAGAGTACTTGACAAAGAATGGACTAAGTTTATCTGAAGAAAAAACAAAGATTGTTTTATTCAACAGTGGCTCGAATCCCGACAAAATGCCTGTTTTCAAAATGAATGGAATAGTTCTTAATTATGCTTCACAGATCAAGTTTTTGGGCGTTAACCTCACATCGAAAATGTCTTGGAATCAACACATAGATTATTTGCTGACAAAAGTAAGGAAAACTTTAAATTTTCTCAAAATTGTGAGTACACAGAGATGGGGACAAGACACGTCCACTCTAATTTATCTATGTAATGTCTAATAAGATCAAAATTAACATACGCGCAAGAAGTGTTTTT
>JADBJO010005592.1:45000-52500 GCA_016801955.1 Conus betulinus | reverse complement strand
CGCCCCACCATAGCGCCAGCACCAGGGTGCGTCCCTTCATAGCGCCAGCACCAGGGTGCGTCCCACCATAGCGCCAGCACCAGGGTGCGCCCCCACCATAGCGCCAGCACCAGGGTAGGTCCAACCATAGCGCCAGCACCAGGGTGCGCCCCACCATAGCGCCAGCACCAGGGTGCGTCCCACCATAGCGCCAGCACCAGAGTGCGTCCCACCATAGCGCCAGCACCAGGGTGCGCCACACCATAGCGCCGGCATCACAGGGCACAGAGCACCAGGGTGCGCCACACCATAGCGCCGGCATCACAGGGCACAGAGCACCGGGGTGCGTCCCACCATAGCGCCGGCATCACAGGGCACCAGGGTGCGTCCCCCCCATAGCGCCGCATCACAGGGGCACAGAGCACCGGGTGTGTCCCACCATAGCGCCGGCATCACAGGGCACAGAGCACCGGGGTGCGTCCCACCATAGCGCCGGCATCACAGGGCACAGAGCACCGGGCGTGCGTCCCTACGGGGTGCGTCCCACCATAGCGCCGGCATCACAGGGGCACAGAGCACCGGGGTGCGTCCCACCATAGCGCCGGCATCACAGGGCACAGAGCACCAGGGTGTGTCCCCCCCCATAGCGCCGGCATCACAGGGCACAGAGCACCGGGGTGTGTCCCCCCATAGCGCCGGCATCACAGGGCACAGAGCACCGGGGTGTGTCCCACCATAGCGCCGGCATCACAGGGCACAGAGCACCGGGGTGCGTCCCCCCATAGCGCCGGCATCACAGGGCACCAGGGTGCGTCCCCTCCATAGCACCGGCATCGACAGTGCTCAGGGATCAGTCGATGTACAGGGCAAATATATTCATAAAAAAAAAATCAGAACCTTAATAAATAAATGCCCCCCCCCCCCCCGTCTAAGAATAACAGAATAGAACTTCAAAAATAAAAAGGAGCACACACCACCAACAACCCCCCCCACCCCCCACCCCGGGAAAAGTAATACAAAATCCGAAAAAATATATAATCATCAAAAGTCTTTTTTTTTATCTGTATCTTCATCGTTTTATACCTAGTTTTCTATTCCTGTTTTCACTAGCTGGTGGTTTTGTTTATTTTTTTTTTTTTTTGTTTTTTTTAATACCTCCTGTTTTGTCTTTCCGTTTCATCGAGAATGGAGATAACTCTCAGCATACTTCCTGTTTTTGTATGAGTAGACTGCCCGCCGACCTCTCTTTCCATTGGCAGTGTGCTTTTTGTTAGGTCTTACCCACACTGGCTATCAGTCACTGAAAGGCTTTGCTCTGTATTGTCCTGTCTGTGGGGAATTTGCGTTCGGGGGTGGAGTGGCTACTTTCTCCCTCTTTGTTTTTTAACTCCCTCCACCAACCCGGTACTTGTGAATGATAAATAAAAGACATGAACTAAATGGGCCATAGATCCAATACCGATTCATTTCCAGCGCTCAGGCAAACAAAATAATAATAATAACAAAAAAAAAAAAAAAAACCAACCCAACACACAACACAAGTACGTATTGATTTTTCATCCTAACTGGGCAAGACGCTTTGAAATGCCGGACATACAAAAAGTGTTCACTGGCTAATATAATCATCACGAGGATTCCTCCCCGTTGGACTGAATAGTGCTCGCCTTGTATGAGACACGACACGGATAAACGAGCGCCGAAAGACTAGGATCAAGTTTATATCTCCCTTTTCAAGATTATTTCTTAGATACTGGGACCCCCACAGGGGTGTAAGGAGAGGCTCTGTCAGCGCTTTGATATTCCTGCCTTCTGGACATTCTGTGCCAGTAATGTCCTCTTTCCTGTCACTGTCTTTGATTGCTTTCTTGATGTTTTATTTTTTTTTTTTGTTTTTTTTTTTTTTTTGTTATTTTATTGATTTTTTTTTGTTATTTTATTGCTTTTTCGAGTCTTAGTGCCCCAATCTGTTGGTTTTCTTTTTCTTTTTTTTTTTCAGTCTTTTGTTCAGAATCTGTTACTACTTTTTTAGAGGACCCAGAGAAGCACTGTCTTCACCTGCCTTTAGAGCAGTCCTGTACCACCCTTGGAGGCCTGCGCTGTGTTGACAATGGGTACAGGCACGCGCAGGACACTCCATTAAGATATCAAGGGACATAACTGCTCCTGAACAGAGGTAAATCAGGACTACAGGATGCAACTCATAACAGCCTTAAAGTAGCATCCCCCCATGGGTGTACCAGCCCGTATTTCATGACGGCAGAGCCCACCGGCGAAAATGTAAGGAACGGCCTCAGGACTTTGATGTAGCTATAAATTGATGTAAGGAACAGTCTCACGACTTTGATGTAGCAATAAATTGATGTAAGGAACAGTCTCAGGACTTTGATGTAGCAATAAATTGATGTAAGGAACAGTCTCAGGACTTTGATGAAGCAATAAATTGATGTAAGGAACAGTCTCAGGACTTTGATGAAGCAATAAATTGATGTAAGGAACAGCCTCAGGACTTTGACGTAGCTATAAATTGATACAAGAGACAGTCTCAGGACTTTGATATAGCAATACATTGATGTAAAGAACAGTCTCAGGACTTTGATGTAGCAATAACTGATGTAAGGAACAGCCTCAGGACTTTGATGTAGTAATACACTGATGTAAGGAACAGCCTCAGGACTTGGATGTAGCAATAATTTCATGTAAGAAACAGTCTCAGGACTTTGATGTAGCAATAAATTGATGTAAGAAACAGTCTCAGGACTTTGATGTAGCAATAAACTGATGTAAGGAACAGCTTCAGGACTTTGATGAGCAATAAACTGATGTTAAGGAACAGCCTCAGGACTTTGATGAAGCAATAAATTGATGTAAGGAACAGTCTCAGGACTTTGATGTAGCAATAAATTCATACAAGAAACAGTCCTCAGGACTTTTGATGTAGCAATAAATTGATGTAAGGAACAGTCTCAGGACTTTGATGTAGCAATAAACTGATGTAAAGAAATAGTCTCAGGACTTTGATGTAGCAATAAATGATGTAAGAACAGTCTCAGGACTTTGATGTAGCAATAAACTGATGTAAGGAACAGCCTCAGGACTTTGATGAAGCAATAAACTGATGTAAGGAACAGCCTCGGGACTTTGATGAAGCAATAAAACTGACGTAAGGAACAGCCTCAGGACTTTGATGCAGTGCGCACCCCGTTGGGGGTGTTCAGAACCGCGTGGTGGGCGAGTTCTGCCATACTGGCTGCGCTGGCATGCAGGCCGGGGGGCCAGCGAGGCATGGCATGAAGCTGCCTGGGTCTCCTGCTGCTTTGAGTTTACCCGCAATAGATGGAACCAGGTGACTGCAGTCTTGACCCCCATATCTTACCATCTCTGGAATTCACGACGACCGCTTCCAGAAGTAAACACGCATGGTGGCCGTCGGACTCGGAGCTTGCCTATTACAGAGGCGGCGGCGAAGAGAACAATGTTTTGGTCATTGATGCAGGAGAGTTTTGCGCTAAAGCGAATGTTTTGTGCATGGAATTTGGACTTTTTCGTATGCACGTAGCAGACATGGTGTCCTCTTCTCAGATAAATAAGATCTACCGAAGCATGCAACGAATTTGTTCTTTTCATTTCACGGTAATGACTGGGCACTTTTTGCTTCTCTACGCAATGTTTCAGTGTTTATCAGCATGGATCTTTTCAACGTGAGCAAATATGAAAAGGGGTGTGTGTGTGTGTGTGTGTGTGTGTGTGTGTGTGTGTGTGTGTGTGTGTGTGTGTGTGTGTGTGTGTGTGTTGTGTGTTTGTGTGTGTGTGTGTCTGAGTGTGTGTGTGTGTGTGTGTGTGTGTGTGTGGGCGTGCTTGCGAGAGTGCGTGCGTACGCGCGCGCGCGCGCGTGTGTGTGTGTGTTTTGCGAGCGCGCGCGCGCATGAGTCCAGCTTCTTATGAATGACCTCATCTGCCAACATTTGAAGTCAGCAGAGTTTTTTGTTTCGTATTCTGTCCGGAAATTCTTTTCTGTTGTTCCTGCCACCTTTCCTCTTCTTCCTCTCTTTTTTTCTTCTTCAACCCCAGTTGACCCGGGGAATGGAATACGGCCATATTTTTGCCCACCTTTGGCCGACCTGTTGTCCACCTTTGGCCCACGTTTGGCCCACTCCAGAAGCAGGGCCATGGCGCGGTATGGCCCGTCACGGAAAAGTCAATGTAAACGCAGTTGTTCGGGCCACTAGCAGGCCAGACTCGGTTACAAAAAAAAAAAGAAAAAAGAAAAAAAATGGCAGTGTACACGGCCCTACTGTCTTTGTTCCCATATCCACACACTGTTTCCTCCCTCACACTCCCGCCTCTCTCCCTACCGTCCCCTCCCTCTCTAAATCACAGTCTGCAATCGCAACCATCTTGTCGCCCCTTTACGGAAAAGACCCCGACGGCCGCCGAAAAGAAAAAGGCACATTTTTTTTTTCTTTTATTTCTTTTTTTTTGTTCTCTCTCATCTTCAGTGCCACCTCAGTGGCATTGCACCCACGCCGCTCATTCTGACCCCACCCCCCCCCCCCCCCCCCCCCCTGTCCACAGCCACAGCCCGGCCCGGCCCGCCAATCCAGAAGGAGCAGTCAATGTCAAGTCGTCAAGGGGCAACCTACCGGAGGAGACACTGCACTGTATTGCTGCCGAGCCATGTCGGTGGTATTCAGTGGTGGCCTGTTCTGACCCAACATACCCAGGACACCACCTACTAAACCCCCTACTGACGACAACACTTGCTTAGACGCGGAGCCGGAGTGAGTGAGCTCTCCCTCCGAGGGCGCAGTGACGTCCGTCCAATGACAGCCCCCATGGACTCTCCGATGCCGGTGACCCCCGACGGAATCAAACCAAGGCCATAGACGTGGAGAGGACATCGAAACTGAGGTCACCATAAGAGCAGAGCACGAAGGACCACAGAATTTGAGACTTATTCATGCTGATGGATGAGAATGAGGATGATGAAGATGATGCTACGGTTTGCATTCCGGCCTGAGACTACATGACAGGGTTGTGCTCTACGCTTACTTTCATGACATCTCGCGGCGTCAGCCAGGCCCGAGTTGCAGCGTTGGTCAGGAAATTCTAGCAACACTCTCAGAGACGCATCCGTACAGTGGATACAACTCGACTGTGTGGTCCCAGTCTTCCCAACTGAGCCCGTAGCAAGCTCAACTCTGGGACGGAGCCCGTCGGGGCAGATGCATCCATGTTGGATGTATTTGCCCCGACAGGCTCCGTCCCAGAGTCGACTCATGGGAAACGAACTCACCCTTCCAGCCAGGAATCCGCGACGCTAACCACTTCGCCACGGCGGCTGGTAAAAAGAGACACAATTTCGACGGAGTGCAAATGTTATGATCAGGGCCGGTCACTCTCACAGATTTTCGAACAGGAAGAATTGTAAAGGATTAAAGAAAAAAAAAGGTTGTCTTAATGGTTAAGAGTTAAGGTTATTCTCGGAGACGTAAGCTATGTTTCAGGTCAGGTTAGGGGCTAGCTTTCAGCAGATATGTGGGAGGTAGATTCAGGAAATATTTCTCGATTGCTAAACTAAAGTTATGCTTTTTTGTACTCCACTGCAGCTGTTCGTCCACCAAAGACATGTCACAGGCGACTTGTACGAGTCAGTTCAGTGGTTCATTTAATGTCTTTTCATCGCAAGATGATATTGGACACTTTTATATAAAAAAATAACAAAGAAACAAACAAATAAGTAAACCAACAACAACAACAAATCTCCACACTTAACTCGGCGTTAGTACTTTCAAACCCACATCAGATATATGCATATTTACTTTTGTGAAATACCCTACTGGTACACAAAATTGTTGATCTTTATGAACATTTTGCAACCTGTGACTGCGAAACAACCATGGCAATTTCAGCAACATATGAACCATATAAGACAGTATTGACATTATCAAAGTTAGACATCTCAATACCTTTCTCCTCCTGATAGAGCGAGGTCAACACTGAACATTCAACAAAAAATGACGCACAGAAATGTTTTCTCTGCAGACGCAAGTAATACCATGAGAATATTTAGTGTTCCAAGTATTCAGCCTTAATTTATGAATTAATCTAACAATGCGACTTGTACTGCATGCTCAAAGTTTTAAACCCATTTGCACCCTGTACGCGTTCCATAATGTACGTGCAGCCGTCGCTCAGTGAACAACACACATAGAGACGAAGCAAACGATCAATAATCTGAGGTTCAAGTCTCACTTGGAGCATTTCATTATTTCTGTATGTTGTGTTCTCCCTCCTTTCCTCTATAATCTTGCTAGTGGTTTAAGAGCTAGTCTTTCCAAAAGAGTTGCTTACCCGGGGACCCTTGATTACACAGCAAATATCTAGCGCGCGCAGAAGAGCCCATCGCAACAAGTAAAGTCAGATGTCCCTGGCAACATTTTGTATGAGTGGGAAAACTGGTTTCGGAGGTTTCAAAGTGAGGGACTGCAGGCGGAAATTGAAACAAATTTTTTAGAACGACAAAAGGTAAACAAGGACAAACAAATTAAATGACGAAACACGACGCGTTTCGACTTCTTAAGGTCTTTTTCAGGTAGGATAAACGACATTCAGGACAACGGAAACGTTATTAACTTTGATGAAACCCCCCCCCCCCCCCCAAAAAAAAAAAACTTTGTTATCAACGCCCATCTTTGCGCCGAATTGTAGAAGATAAGTGTTGCTCATTCTTCGTTTTCATTGTCCTGAATGTTGTTTAACTTGCCTGAGAAAGATCTAAGAGGTCGAAACGCGTCGTGTTTTGTCTTGCGATTTGTTTGTCCCTGTTACCCGGCGGATGAAGTAGATTTATTTCCTTTTTAAATTGATTCTGGTAAATGCCCGGCACTGGCAGCGGAAGACATGTTCCTGTGTCTACTGGGATAGATAGGTAATGGCAAAGCTTAATGGCAAGAGCTTCCTCAGCTCTTCCCTGTCTGCCTCTGTGCCAGAAGAATGGGTACAATACAATAGTAACATCAGTTTGGAGTTGTGGGCAGGCCGCTCTTTGACAACAGGAGCAACAGGGTCCTCTATTGTTTGTTAGTAATTGTTTACATCTATCTGCTTTTCTTTTCATGTCAAAATGGATTTCCTTTTGGTGTCAAAACATAGTTCCTTTCTCGTAACAAAGTGTCATGTCAAAACAAGATTCCTTTCACGTAAAAAAAATCATTTCTTGTCAAAAACACATGTTTTTGGTCCAAAACAGTTTTGCTATTGTGTCAGACACAGTTTTCGAATTTTATTGAAAAAAGATTAATTAGGTTTACTATACACAAATGATCGCTGAGAACCACTGCACATGAAAACCACAATGTCGTTTCGGATATATATACCCCAATACAGCCAAACAAAATGGATCTGTAAGAGTCTAGCTCGCCTGCTGTATATGCTACGCTGGCATTTGTTTGTGCCTGGCTGTTCTGTAGGTGGTAGTTCTACTTCACTTTATCGCCCTGCAGAGATACAGCAAAAATCTTC
>JADBJO010005592.1:22500-25000 GCA_016801955.1 Conus betulinus | reverse complement strand
GCCTGGAATCTATTTGCAGAACTCAGCCAAGAATAGATCACTGCATAAATCAAGTCTGGCATCATTCTTCTGGAATGTTCCACAGGAATCATCTCTTTAGATTTTTAACAGAACACTTGTTTTTTCTATGGACAGCTGATCATTGGAACAGAGAATTATTCGACTCACACTGGCACCGATTGTTAAAATGACGCTGGCTTATGCAAAATATGTCTGGAAGATGCCGATCCCTAGCGCACAATGTGTGTGTGTGTGTGTGTGTGTGTGTGTGTGTGTGTGTGTGTGTGTACACACACACACACACACACACACACACACGTATACGCAAACGCACACACACACACGCACGCATGCACACACACATACACATATATACACACTCTCTCTCTCTCTCTCTCTCTCTCTCAAAGCACAAAACTACCTGGTTCTCATGTTTTTCATTGTGTACTTACTTCTTTTCTCGTTTCTTGTCTTTTCCTTTTCTTTTTTTTCCTTTAAGAAGGAACTGACACATAAATCCAACACTCAGAGGCTACTAAAGATAATGGCCGGCCCAGTTCGAGTCGGTACGAACACGAGATGGTTGGCATCCCTCTGTGCCGTTCAACCCACAACAGCACTACCAGGATCTGTAAGTGCTCACAGTTCGTTCGTGGTCAAGACTCACTGAGTGTTATGGTGATTGTCACTGTAGTAGCGAAGTGTGATGTTGGCCAAAGCATTTTCTGGTCATTTGTGGCCCCGAGGTCCCCATGGCTCCCACCCTTCATGTCCCCAGTGCCCTCAGCCTCTGACCCTTCCGCTCCCTTGCGCTCCCCACACCCCCCCCCCCCGCCCCCCCCCCCCCCCCCGCCGCCGCCCCCGCCCCCCTCCCACCCCCCCCTCCTGTCTGTGATGACTATGATTTTATCTTATTTGTTCCTTACCCTCACCCACTTCTATCTCTCTCTCTTTGTCCCTCCATCTCTCTCTCTCCTGTCTCTTTCTATCCAATATGTCTCGCTCTTTCTTTCTTTCTCTCTCTCACTTACACACACATACACACACACACACACACACACACACACACACACACACACACACACACACACAAGCACACTCAAGCACACTCAAAGGCACACACACACACATACACACACACATGCGCGCGCGCGCGCACTCACGCGCACATGCACAATCGCATGTAAAGACACACACACACACACACACACACACACACACACACACACGCGCGCGCGCGCGCGCGCGCACTCAAGCACTCTCAAAGGCACACACACACACACACACACACACACACACACACACACACACACACACACACACATACACAAGCGCGCGCGGGCACTCACGCGCACATGCACAATCGCATGTAAAGACAGACACACACACACACACACACACACACACACACACACACACACACACACACACACACACACACAGATAGCCACTGTAATGTTCAGTACCATCTCTAGTAGTGCCTAGCCTCCCACCGCAGTTCTAGTTCATAGCCATTGTTACCCACGAAACACCATTCTTACTACTGTTCTCTCTACTCTGGTCCTTTGTCATTGTGTAACAGACGTCAACATGCCATCTGCACTGCCCATCTACTGCCTTCCTCTACGGTCATCGTAACAGATGCCAAACACCCCCTTTTTTTTTTTTTTTTTTTTTTCTGCCCAGCCACCCCCTGTTCTGATTCGTAGCAATTATAATAGATGCTAAATACAAGTTTCACTGCCGCGATCCATTGTATATAACCATTGTATATATTACATTGTATATAAGCAGAATGCCGTCTGTACTGCCCACGCTCTGTCCTGGTCCATACGCATTGTAATACATGTTAAATGCCCCCTTTACGGCCTACTCTCTGTGTCCTGGTCCACAGCTATTGTAATACACGTTAAATACCATCTTTACACTTGACCCTGATGCACAGTCAATGTAACACATGTTAAAAACCATATTTACTGTCCACACTCTGCCCTGGTCGATATTTAATTTCATACGTGTTAAACACCATCTTTACTGCCTACGCTGTTCAATCTCGCATTGACTTTAAAGTTCTCCTCCTGGTTTTCAAATCACTGAATAATCTGGCTCCCTCCTACCTCTCTGACCTCCTCCATCTCTATGTTCCGTCTCGCAACTTACGCTCATCCACCGATTCTCGTCTGCTTCGGCTTCCCTCCGTTCGTCTGAAAACTTCAGGCCAACGATCTTTCTCTTACCAGGCACCTGCTCTATGGAATAGTCTCCCTTCTTCTCTGCGTAACACGGACTTTTGAGAGACTTTTAAAACCTCCCTAAAGACGCACCTTTTCCCTTGGACTGATTAATAATATTCACTTACCACTGTGCACGTGTTTGCTGATGTTGAACGCGCGCGTATGTCTGTCTGTCTGTGTGATTTTTTTTAATTTTTTTTTATTTTGCGGCGGTGTGTGTGTGTTACGTTGTGTGTGTGTGTGTGTGTGTGTGTGTGTGGTGTGTG
>JADBJO010005592.1:0-15000 GCA_016801955.1 Conus betulinus | reverse complement strand
ACTGGAGAGGACTGGCGTTGGGGAGGGGGTGAGGTTGTAGGGGAAGGGGATGGGGCACGAGCTGGGCGGAGGATGGCAATCAACAGCAAACTTAAACTGCTTAAAAATCAAACTTGACAATGTCTAGGAAGACTCCACGATGGCGGGTTTTCTATCCGCCCGTGATGATGTCTTTCCCGTCATTCGTTTTTTTTTTTTTTTTTTTTTTTTGTTTTTTTGTTTTTTTTTTTTTTTTTTCGTACTCCCTCCCAGTTCTTAGAGAACGGGGAGTACTTTACCTTGGGAACGAAGAAATGCTGTCTGTGGTTAAAATGTGTTCCACTCGCTCCAGACAAAACTTCTGGGCCGATCTTTCTGAAAATTTGTAGGTATGTTCATTATGGGTCACGGATGATGCCCGATGTTTAGTTTATCAGAATAGCCGTTACTAACGGCTATAACGACCCCCCAAACGGTTTTTCTTCTTTATGGAATATCTCAGTGACGAAATACACTATGACGCATGTGTGATTGTGACGTTTTTTTTTTTTTTGTTTTGACAAATATCTATGAAAGAACTGTATTTAACGGATTTTAAAATAGCTTCAGATTTAATAGCTGACTGGTTGATCATGAGTCTTTTCATAGTAAACATGCTCTCGATATGTACACGCGCAATCAAGATAAACTGGGAGTACGTTTATATACGTTCCATCTTGTTTTGTTTTTACCTTGTTACGATTTCTATCTGACTTGGCTATTTTGTCATTCATATCGGGCTCTGATTTTTTTTATTTTATTTATTTTATTTATTTTTTTTTTTTTTGCCCCACCACATTTTTTCTACCAATCTCTGACGCCTTTTTATTTTCTACCATGCTGTGAATCTTCTCCACTACGGGATGACGTCTTTATTCCCACCTGCTGTGACGTCTTCTCACCACATCATGACGTCATGTCTGTTCCACTGTGACCTTTTGCTTCCCACCATGGTATTATGATTTTTTTTTTTTTTTTTTTTTTTAAATCACACTGACATCTTTTCTGCCGCTCTGAAATACCTTTTACGTCATGCTATGACGTCATCTACAGCACTGTATGACGTGATTTTTCATGATGCTGTGACATCTTTTTTCAAGCAACAACACAGCGTCCTTTCCATTATTGTTATGACGTCCCCCCCCCCCCCCCCCCCCCCCCCCCCCCCCCCCCCCCCCCCCCCCCCACCACCACCACCACGCTATGGCGTCTTTTGCACCACTGAATGACGTCATTTCCACTGCATTGTGAAGCAAGGGAGGTAGTGATAGAGGATAGGGAATGGGGAATGGGAGTTGGGGAGAGACACTTTATCAATTAAACATGATTCTTAAATTCTGATCTTCTTTTTCACAATTAAAACTCTCTTCGAGGATGTTCTGGAGATTTGCAATAGAAAAAAAAAACAAACAAACAAACAAACACCAAAACAAATAAACTAACCAGAACAGAAATAGTCAACGTTTTGGTCGTGGACAGCGAGACAGAAATCAAAACGTTTTTTCTTTCCATTTTTCCCATTGCAAATCTTCAGATCATCCTAAAACATAGTTTTTACATATTGATTACTAAACTGCATAGCAGCTACTGCTGTACTTACCACTGTTGTAGCTCTTTCTTGTCAACTGGACACAAAGACAAAAGAAAAAAATTAGGTACACATGGCGATTTGTAACTGACACACATATATTCAGGGCAGAATAAACACATACACATTCATGGGCCTACATTTGCATTCTAATTCAACACACACCAACTCAACACACAAATGCAGACACACACGCGCACACATAGGGACACAAAACGGCGCATGTGCGCCCCCCCCCCCCCCCCCCCCCCCCCCCCCCCCACCCCCCGCCCCCCCACCCCCCACGCGCACACACAAAGGCACGTGCGCACGTTCACACGCACACCCATATATACACATTACACGCAGAGAGAGAGAGAGAGAGAGAGAGAGAGAGAGAGAGAGAGAGAGAGAGAGAGAGAGAGAGAGAACATAAAATATATATAGCTGACACAGTAAATGACAATGCCATTCAATGCAAACTAACATTTGACACAGTGCAGGACAACACTGTGAATATATTGCCTGGCAAAATAATAGAAAAACAAAAAAACAACAAACAAAATGCACACGAGAGAGAGAGAGAGAGAGAGAGAGAGAGAGAGAGAGAGAGAGAGAGAGAGAGAGTACAATAGAACATAAGACATAACATGATTAACACAGTACACGACAATAAACATATTAATGCAAGATAATATTTGACACAGTTGCAGGACAGTATTATGTGAATATATTGCATGGAAAAAATTAAAGAAACAAACAGACAACACACGCACATAGAAATGCAATGCTTTCAGCCCCAGGTAATGAACGTTACTGCCAGAGTAATTACCATCATTCAGTAGTGCAACGCAGTATGCATCTGTTGTGTCTGCTGCAACATCATGACACGAATCTTAAATAAATGTCAGCAAACCGCCCAGAGAAACGTGGACAAACGAGTCACAAGACAAACCACAACGCGTTTCGACCTCTTAGGTCTTCTTCAGGTGCAACAAAAATTAAACAAATAACGAAAATGCACTTAGCTTTGATCGCTTCTGTGTTCAGCGCAAGGAAGAAGGCGTTCAACATTGGTTTTAACTCAGTTTTAACACACACACAGAAGCGATCAAAGCTAAGTGCATTTTCGTTATTTGTTTAAACGCGTTGTGGTTTGTCTTGTGACTCGTTTGTCCACGTTTCTCTGGGCGGTTCGCTGACATTTATTTAAGATTTGTTTAGATTTCCGCCTGCAGTCGTTTCACTTTGCAACTAGAGCATGACACGAAACAACCCAACACAATGAAATAGCGTTCACACAGTCAGTCACAGGCTGCACAACGGAGTCCACTGTTACAGCACAAAGCAACACAAGACAGTTTGATACAACTGTGCTCAACACCATAGACCACATCATATTGTATGAACAGCGTGTTGTTGGCATGAAAAGCCCACAATAACAGTTTTCTTGCTACGAATAGTAATTTCCTTCGAGGAAACAGTGAAATCGTGAAAATGACAGTTATCATTCGCGTTACATTATTAGTATGAACACTTATATAGCGCCTATCCTCGGCTAGAGACCAAGCTCTAAGCGCTTTACAATCCACACTAATTTACACAACGGGCTGCCTATCTGGGTAGTGCCGACTGAGAGTTGGCGCTTCATTGATTGGTTTCCCGTGTCATCCAGTCCATATCGTTCAATATCGTTAACTCAATTTTCCTCACATCCTTCATTCTTTCCATTTCTCACACGGGGTGCATACTATGTGTGACGTGTCATCCATACCAACAGCAAAACCGGCCTTCTCTTCTGAAAGTTGGTGATGGGATTTTACGTGTGAGCAAGATGTTATGCGTGCGTTCACACACGGAACCTCGGTTTATAGTCTCATTCAAAGGACTGTATGGGAAATGGAGTCAGAACCAATGTTAACTCCGAGGGAAAAATCCCCCCTGTACCGAAACAGCTCGGCGGAGATTCGAACCCGCAACCCCAGGATCACCAAGATTACGAGTCCAGCGCTCTACCATCTGAGGTATTCCGGCCCCCATAGCTCCATAGAAATGGTGGTCAAGCGTCATCACAATAGACGCAAATATGAAAAGTCTAGAAAGCTCGTGTATCTGATGACTTCGCAAGCGTGCAGAGTATCAGAAGTCGAAGACAGCCTTAATTAACTATTATCATTGGTAATGGGTAACGAGGGTTGTAAGGTGGGTTTCCTTTTGTTGATTCATCACTTTTTTTCTTAACTGGGTTAAAATCTGTAAAGAGAAATATCGTTACGTGAAACTTTTGGGCAGACTTCACTTCTGTGATACGATTAACATTTCCTTCTAACCCAGTAATGTTTCGCTTGGAAACAGTGACAATTGGTAATATTTAATAAGAGACTACTACTACTACTGCTACTGCTGCTGCTGCTGCTGCTACACCACATTTACGCTACTACTGCTGCTGCTGCTGCTGCTGCTGCTGCTACTACTACTACTACTGCTGATGAAAAAAATATAAAATACGACTGTCTAGAACGCCATCTTAGAAGTAGTTTGCAGGTGCCCTATGCTCCACAATCACAGGGAATAACAAAGGAAAACATTTAAACATATGCACACAAGACTTAAGACAATCTAAAGTAGGCATGTACATACATTGACGTAAACACGTGTGAATGTGACTTATGGGCAGAAAAGTTCTACAATATTTACGGATAACAATTGTCTCCAACAAGCAACACACGTGCACATGTATGTATTAATTACCTGATTATCTTGGAGACAGTTGTTGTTTTCATCGCCAAAACATCAATGATAAACTTCAGCAGTCCAAAAGCTCCATTATTATTCAGTTCCTATCAGTCTTACTCACATTAGGTATGATAAACTTTCGAACTTGGCTATCACCATACTGTCCGTCCTAATCAGTCTTAATCACAGTAAGTATGACAAAAGTTAGAAGTCAGCAATCTTCTTCCCCCCCCCCCCCCCCCCCCCCCCCCCCCCCCCCCCCCCCCCCCCCTCAACCCCCCCCCCCCCCCCCCCCCCCCCCCCCCACCCCCCCCCCCTTCCCCCCCCCCCCCCCCCCCCCCCCCCCCATCACCCCCCCCACCCCCCCCCCCCCCCCCCCCCCCCCCCCCCCCCCCCCCCCCCCTTTTTTTTTTTTTTTTTTTTTGCTGTCCCATCTTCTGTGCCACCTCAGTGGGATTGCATCCGCGCCGCTCATTCCGACACCCCGTCCACAGCCCGGTCAGTCCCGCCGCAGCCCCGGCACCGGCAATCCACAGGGAGCAGTCAATGTCAAGTCGTCAAGAGGCAACCCACCCGAGGAGACACTGCCCCGCTGCGGAGTCACTTCGGTGGTGTTCAGTGGCTCCTGTTCGGATCCAGCATACGCAGGACATCCCCAACTAAGCCCCTACTGACGACAATAATTGCTTAGTCACGGTGCCGGTGTGAGTGAGCTCTCCCTCCGAAGGGTACCACCACCGTGCCTCGTCTACAGATGACCCCGACGAAATTTAACCAAGGCCGCAGACGTGGAGAGGACATCGAAATTGAGGTCACCTTGAGAGCAGGGCATGAAGGACCACAGAATATGAGACTTTTTTTTCATGCTGATCGATGAATATGAGGATGATGATGATGATGCTACGGATTTCCATTTCGGTCTGAGACTGCATGACAGAGCTATACTCTACGCTTACTTTCATGATATATCCCGGCGTCAACCAGGCCCGAGAGATACATACCCCTGCAGTGTTGGTCAGGAAATTTGAGCAACTTTCTCAGAGACGTATCCATTAAGTGGATGAAACTCGACTGTATGGTGTCAGTCTTCCCAATGGAGCCCGTACGCGTAGCAAACTCAACTCTGGGTAGCAGCCGGTCGGGGCATTAGGTATGATAAACGTTGGAAGTGAGCAATTTTCTATACTGGTCAATCCCAATCAGTCTTACTCACACTAGTTATGATAAACTTTGGAAGTTAGCAATCTCCAATACCACTCAGTCCCGATCAGTCTTACTGACGGTCGGTAGGATAAACGTGAGAAGTTATCAATCTTCAACAGTGTACAGTCCCAAGTTAGTCTTACAGACAGCTGGTATGACAAACGTTGGAAGTTAGCAACCTTCAACACTGTACAGTCCAAATTAGTCTTACCGACAGCCGGTATGATAAACGTTGGAAGTTAGCGATCTTCAACACTGTATATTCCCAATTAGTCTTACCGACTTTCGGTATGATAAACGTTGGCAGTTAGCAATCTCCAATACTATTCATTCCCTATGTCTTACCCACAGTCGGTATGATAAACGTTGGAAGTTATCATTCTTCAATACAATTGAGTCCCTATCAGTGTGATACTCACAGTAGGTATGATGAACACTGGAAGTCAGCAGTCTCAGTACTCTGCCGATATCAGTGATACTCACAGTAGGTACAGCCCTGAAGGTCCTTGACCTCATCTGTGCTCAGCTTGGCTGCACGTGCTCCCATGATGGTCGCCTTTGAACACAGGACCCTCAGCCGCTCTGGCTATGATGGCGTTGAAACAGCTGACTGTTGTTGTTGCTGCTGCTGCTGCTGCAGCTGCCAGGGAACGAACGGTCCTGGTGTCTCACGCTGTCCAGCAGCACACTGTAGAAACGGGTCTGGTTCTGACTGCAGAAATGTTGACCGTTTTGTGACGACACATCCAATGTCACACACATAAGCCCGTTTTTTCTGCTGCAACTCAACACCTGCTATGACTGCACGAGTGGTGCAGTTTCTGGTTATAGATTTTGAACTGACACACCTCTCGTTCTTACCACCCTCAAACAAAGAAGAAATCTGTTCAAGTAATACTCAAATCAGGGCGAATTTCGAAGCTTCTTTTCCTTTCGAAAACACACACACTGGAGAACCAGGGTTTAATGAACGCACGCTTCTTTTCCACATTGGTGAACTACTAAGATCCGTTTTTCGCTACTGCTCATGGATATAGAAACACACTGCTGCTGTATTTGGTCTCTCTGAGAAATCAGGCCTCTCACTCCATGTGGTAAGCGCATCTTCAAGAGAACTCATAACCATTGTGGACTGGCTGTGCTTTTCTCCTTGGGTTCATGAAAGGTCAAAACGGTCCGTCACCTGAACTTGTTTCTGGTTTAAAGGTGTCCAGTGACGATTTGTTGACGTTCAAGACGTGTTTTGTCACAGTCGTCCTCGGAAATATGCTCGTCCCTCCTGTCCTGAAACCACATCATCGTCAGAGTCATATACAGCGGACAACACGAACACCTCGGGAATCCTAGATCCAGACTTGGATCCAGATCTATACACAGTATACATACCAAACGTTCATGGGATCGTCCCCGAGCCACTAATTGTCTGTCCACCAAGCTCCACAGATATAGATCGTTTAGTTTTTGCCTGATCTCGCTGTGAGAGAGAAAGAAACCAACAAACCCATGGACACAGCTGAACGCATAACATCAGGGGAGGTTATAACAGCCCTGTTCTGTGGATGTTTGGTTGTCTCCTCATACCAGAAGTCTCACTGGCATTTCTTCCAAAACGACATTATTACCGACTGGAACATCACACACACACACACACACACACACACACACACACACACACACACACACACACACACACACAACACGTACCGTATACAAACATAGGATTATATCCAAGACACAGTAAACAACTTCTCTCCTTATTATTTCGGTTGAAAATAAATGCATTCAGAACAAAATATGTCAAGAATATTCGATGTGCTTGCGGCGCCCTTGATAATTGCACAACACACGTTCTATACTTTTGCCCCTACTTTGATTCCGATTTGTCAGAATTTTAGAAAGGATGCTTCAAAGTGCATATTCCAGGATACCATGTCTCTTTTAAATTTTATACGAATTCTCATGTTAAGCCCAGTTGGCTCAATCCTGTAAATGCTGTTTTATTATCTTATTTTGTACAGTTGTTTTGTTTTTACTTTTGATGTCTTTTTCTTTTTTCTTATTTTTTTCTTTTTTTTTTACAGTTTAATTCTTACTTAGAGTTTCTCCTCATCATGCACACACACACACACACACACACACACACACACACACACACACACACACACACACACACACCTCACGCGCGCACTCACGCACGCACGCAGCACGACACACTCAAACACACACACAGGCACACACACACACAGACAGGCGCGCGCGCGCGCGCGCGCGCGCGCGCACACACACACACACACACACACACACACACACACACACACACACACACACACACCTTGTCTAATATCACATTTAGTGAAAAGACGTTAAATTGAAGAACAACAGCAACAACAACAACAACACACACACACACACACACGTACGCACGCACGCACGCACGCACGCACGCACGCACACACGCACGCTTGCACGCACACACACACACACACGCACAGAGCATACAACACTTTGAACAAAGACGTAACCTTAAAAAGAGTGTGAATCAGCTCTCACTACTTAACAAACAGAGAAGGCTATGTTATACGTACACCAGACGAGAAAACAGCCTCCTCAGTCTCCTCATCAACATCAACAACACCAGCAACATCATCATCATCATCATCATCATCATCATCAACAACAACAACATCATCATCATCATCATCATCATCATCATCATCATCATCATCATCATCATCATCATCATCATCAAACAACACAACAACAACAACAACAACAACAACAAAAGAACAAAGTAATTACATGGAGTCACTGTATTTCCACAGGTGAGTCCGAACAAACAATCTACGGTCCAACCAGTGTAAATCAGTAAATGCTGTACAAAAGCAGCACTGGGCGAACACGACACGAGCAAAAAGTACACGAATGGCAGCGTAATTGGCAGGTGGGATGGGGGACAGGGATGGGACAGAAATGGGACAGGGATGGGACAGAAATGGGACAGGGATGGGGCAGAAATGGGACAGGGATGGGGCAGAAATGGGACAGGGATTGGACAGAAATAGGACAGGGATAGTACACGACAGACAGTGTAACTGGCAGGTGGGATGGGGGACAGGGATGGGACAGAAATGGTACAGGAATGGCACAGAAATGGGACAGAAATGGAATGGGACAGGGATAGTACACAACAGACAGTGTAACTGGCATGTGGGATAGGGGACAGGGATGGAACAGAAATGGGACAGGGATGGGACAGAAATGGGGCAGGAACGGGACAGAAAATGGGACAGGGATGGGACAGAAATGGGCAGCGACAGCAGCAGGAGCTACCTCACACCACACAAACACTGCCAGGACGACAAGGCAGGCTGGGAAAAAAAGACTAACATGTGTGTGTGAGTGTGTGTGTGTGTGTGTGTGTGTGTGTGTGTGTGTGTGTGTGTGTGTGTGTACGTGAGAGAGAGAGAGAGAGAGAGAGAGAGAGAGAGAGAGAGAGGAATCAATGACATCATTCGTAATACACTTTGCAATAATTTCAAGAGATGAGAATAGAACGCAATTTCAAAGCCTTGTAAAGATAGATTGACAAATTTCTGATCGTTTTTTTCATGTACACATGCCATAAGCAACGCTAATTTGAACTGATTTGGTACCTTATAATATTTCAAACGGTATGTATTGTGCTCTTAAGTCGTTTAAAATAGGACAACATAGAACAAAATGTACCTCATCTTCTTTCTCTCTTTGACAAAGTGGACATAGTAAGTCACCTTCACTGTGTTGTCTATGACGATTACGATGTACCTCGATTTCAGAAAATACCAAAGCCTAAATCTTATCAGTACACGCCCTTAAATATCTGTCCAAATTGAGTAATAAATATGTTTTAGCATCCGGAATAGTACAGAAGGTTCTGTAAACGTTAAACCTGTCACTGTTATTGATATGGCTATTCCAGTCTGCCATCTCTGCACAAAATTAACCTTTCCCTAAACATTTGCAGAAACTCGCTTATCCCTTCTACTCCTTGATTGAGCCATACACATCCGAATCCAAACGTATACAATTTACAGCGAACATTTGAAGCCCAGTTTTTTCCTTGTCACGCAAATCTAAATCGAAAAGCATTCTATAGGCCTTAAAAGGTAGTCTACATTCGTCCATCCTCGTCAGCTTTAGCCAATACCTAACACACTTTACAGCTGAATTTATGTAAATAGGATATCGATTTGTTTCTCCGTATACCATGTCATTAGGTGTTCTCATTTCTACTCCCAAGAATCTCTTAATAGCAAATAAATGCACTTTTTCGCAATGGAGTGCTGCATGTCAAGGCCCCATAACTCTGCACCATACTGAACAACAGACTGAACTTGTGAGTCAAATAACTTAAAAAAGGAAGAAGGAGGAAGAAGAACACTTTAGCTTAAATAACTTTTGTAAATACACAATAACGCGTTTTTTTTTTTCTGCTCTGCTACTGAGATCACGACATGCAGCAACAAAACTTAACTTTGTTGAAAGAAATAAATTCCTAGGTATTTGTAAACATTCACAACAGGCATAACAATCCCGTTTGTAGGTCCACCTTTCTCTGGCAGCTAAATACCCCCCTTTTCTGAATACCACCATTATGTTGCTTTTATTCATATTGACCTTCAGCTGCAAAGCTGCAGCTGCACATTGAAGACTGTTAATCTGTGTGTGTTTGTAAGCCAGTGGCAGTCTCTGAGAGTAAGGCCACATCATCTGCCAGAAGTAATATGAATAATTCAAAATAGTCAGACGTAACATTGCACCATGTCTCCCTCTCCTTATCACCTCTAATGCTAGTTCATTAATGAATAAAGAAAACAAGACAGGACTGCAGGCATCTCCTTGTTTCACTCCACGGGTGCAGTTGATGTAATCAGTCACACTACCTCCGCATTTAATTCTGGCTTTGACATTGTCATACATACTACGAATACACCTAAATATCTTGCCTTTGATGCCATTTTTCAATATTATTATGGCCATAATAAGTTCCTTTCAACAGAGTCGAAAGCCTTTTCAAAAATCAATGAAGGCTACATATAATTTACGATTGAAACAAAACTGTTTTTTGAACGAGTGCCAATAATGTAAACATGTGATCAACTGTAGAGTAACCTTTCTTAAATCCTGCTTGATGTTCACCAGTCAGATTATATTCTTTTTTATCCATTCTTGCAGTCTGCTATTAATAATTGTGCTGTAAATTTTACTGCTCGTATCACACAGTGAAATGCCTCTGTAATTGTTTGGATCGTTAACGTCACCCTTCTTAAACAAGGGCTGCACTATAGAGTTGGTCCAGTTGTCCGGGAACACGCCTTTATCAAACAACGTATTAAAAAGCTTTTACAAAAAAAGTCACAACTCGGTCCCCACCATACTTCAACAACTCACCGATAATTTCATCCGGTCCGGCAGCTTTTTTCCATTTTTTAACCTATTCACAGCTAGCAGAACTTCTTCATTTGTTATTGGACGGTTTATATAGAACTAATTTCCTCCTCATCGATATCATTGCCATTTCCATATGAATTAATAACATCTGTTGTTATTTCTAATTCAAGTAAATCTTTAAAAAATGTTTGAACCAGTCATCGACTGTTAGACTATTTTGAACACGTTTTCTTTTAAAGGATATTTTACGCACAGTTTCCCAAAATTCTCTCTGATTGTTCACTGATGAAATAAGTCTGTCTAACAACATATCGTTATACTGTTTTTCTTTTCTCTTTATCAGATGTTTGTATTCTCTTCTTGCTATGCAGTAGGCATCACGGTCTTCTTTCCTTCTCGTTTTTTCTAAGAATCGCAAGCAGCCCTTTTGCCTTAACTTTGCTTAACCTACATTTTTATATCATACCAATCACTGTTTTTGTCATACTTTGCTAGATTATTCTCTTTTTTCATACAACTTGCTTGCTTTTTAATCCAGTCATTAAACAGATGCAAAGCACCATTGAAGTCATGATCAATTACTTTGTGGCACGATCAAGTACCAACCGTGTTTCTTCTGATGTCATTTTCTGAGTATAGACTGACCTTAAATCATTGTTCCACACAAACTTTTCAATGACTTGGTCTGTTTCTGTGGGATTTACTTGCGATCTGGTTTTTCTTTCAGAAAATCTAAAATTTAATTCGATTGGCAAATGATCTGATTCTATTCTCTCTGAGATCACCATTTCACATGAAGACGACGCGAAACCGAAAAACAATTCCTTAGACAGAAGAAAGTAATCATTAACGCTACATCCTGCTTCTGATATGAATGTATAGTTGCCGTCAGCATCCCCATTACATGTGCCATTTAGAATCCACAGTCCAAAGGTTGTGCACATATTTAACAAATATTTTCCATAATTATTCATACCATTGTCTGCAGACTTTCTCATGCCTTTAGCAGAAAAAGAACAATCATAAACAAGGTGATCATAAACATCATTTTCATCAAAGATATGTGGAAAAATATCAGAAGTCCTACTATTCAAATCGCCCGACAGAATTATAATGCACATCCTCAAACTCAAGTAGAGAATCAAAAAGACATTCTTCAAGCTCACTAATACCATTTTCAACATCAAAGTAAGTGTAATATGGCGAACCCTCTGGTGGAACATATGTACATACATATATAATACATCTTCCATAAAGCCAAAAACACCCTTATCAAACCAAAAATAAAAGAATATTTGGAGAGTCTGTCTTGATTTCATGGACATAAGGTGTAAGTTCAGTTTTAATGAGACATATAACTCCACCAGAATATCTTCCTTGTTTTGAAAACTTAACTGCTGGTTTACAGAAAATAGTATAGCCTGGAAATACTAAGTTTTGGAAATCCTCTACGAAGGTTTCGACAAGACATATGAAAATCAAATTTCAACAAAATAGGGAGTAAAGTCTGTTATCATTGAATTTAGACAAGAGTCCATTTACATTCCAGTGCAAAAAGGAGAAGGAACATCACAATCTTTATCATTTTCACAGCCATCACAATGTAACGCACTTTCATTCTCACTGACATCTTTCCTTTCACCCCCCTCAGTGTGTTCCCTCTCCACTCGTTCACCAGACACACACATCGTTACCACCCCTGTCCTCTCTTTCCGAGTTAACGATTTCCTTTTGAGATGCCCCCCCTCTTACAACTTCCACCGTCGGTCTGTGTGTCACGTGTGATATCGATCGGTAAATGTCTTCAACTCTGTTTTCACCACACATATCCATGTTATCAATTTCAGAACATAAGAAGGTCGATTCGCCTGCATTAACACAATCAGTCATATTCATATCAACTAGAACATTTTGATCAATACAATTCAACATAAATTTTTCCTCCATATTTACAAATGACCCCCCCACCTCACCTTTGCGCGCGCTCAGTATATTTACAACGTCAACGTCAACCGGTTCACAACACAGAGTCCGCACACCACTGCCATCGCACCCGGCCTTTTGGCGTTCTGCACAGCTAGCACGTGCAAATCTGTAGGATGACACCGGTGTCGAGCTGGGCTGGCCTCCCCCCTATCTTGACTCTGTAAGAGCTCCCCCCCTCTCCCAGAAAGTACTTTACTTTTTCCCCTCAATAAGGAGGTGATCGAAGACCATAGTCGCTCGCTTGCCCTCCTCTCTGGCCTTCTTTAGATGCGGGGACAGTTGTTTTCCTTATGTCTCTTACACGTAGAGAGAAGTCCTCGCCAACGAACACTCACTTCCCTTCAGATTACGCTTGGCCTTTAGAATTTTCTCTTTGTCTCTGAAGAATGAGCAGCACGCGATGACGGGCGAGTTGGATTTGCCCGTTCAAGCGATGGACCCGGTCGAACTGAACATCTCCAGTCAGCTGCAGTTTGTCCACTAGCAGGTCGCCGACGATACTTTTCACATTCAGCCGGTGTCTCGTTTGGGCTTACGCGGAAGACCGTAAAAAATTAAGTTTGTTTTCGCTTGGAGCGTCCTTCTAAGTCATCGACTTTACGTTCTGTGTCCATCATCCTCTTTTTCAAAGTTTCATTTTTCTCGACGAAGATCAGCCACTTCTCCTTTCAGGAACTGAACCTCTTCTTGTAACCCAGCAAAACCGTCACGAATGTCCTTAATGTCATCTTTAATATTGTCCACTTTGCTGTTCAGATCCTGCAGCATAGACACGACATCCATGAGGGTGGGTGATTCAGTAGGCTTGGAGGTTGTTGGCTTGCTGGCCGAGGAATTTGCTGCTTTCTTCTCAGTACTGGCTCTCCTGTCCAGAGCTCAGGCAGGGTTCTGGCGGTAGCTGTCCTTACGTGGCCCAGGATTTTGTTCCACGTCGCCACACTGGAGCAATAAACTGCCCCAGAATAAAAGCGTGAGGAGGCAGCCTACCGTTACACAAAAAAACCGTCTACCGCCGTTTTCAGTGTCAATGTCTTCACGCGCATGGCGATGCTATTTTCCACTCTCTCTTGGCCATAAATGAGAGAAATACCGACAGAAAACACCCACATCTTGCCCTAAACTCGAGCTGTGATGAAGGCTTCATTAGCACTCCCTGAATGCTGCTCACGACCCACCCCCGAGAGAGAGAGAGAGAAGAGAGAGAGGAGAGAGAGAGAGAGAGAGAGAGTGAGTGAGTGAGTGAGTGTGTGTGTGTTGTGTGTGGTGTGTGTGGTGTGTGTGTGTGTGTGTGTTTGTGTGTGTGTGCGCGTGTGTGTGTGTGTGTGTGGGTGTGTGTGTGGTGTGTGTGTGTGTGTTTGTGTGTGCGTGTGTGTGGCGTGTGTTGTGCGTAGGTTCAGTATATCTAATGTGTATCTGTCTCTCTCTGTCTGTCTATCTCTATGTATGTATGTAATGTATGTATGGATGGATGGATGGATGGATGTATGGATGTATGTATTTCTATATCTGTATCTATATATCTAGTGTGTGTGGTATGTGTGTGTGTTGGTGTGTGTGTGTGTGTGTGTGTGTGTGTGTGTGTATGTGTGTGTGTGTGTGTGAAATCCATGGCCACCCAAAGTAAACAACACAAACACACGGCCACCCGAAGTAAACAACACAAACACAAAGTAACAACACAAACACAAAGTAAACAACACAAACACAAAGTAATAACCAAACACACGGCACATAAAGTAAAGCACACAAGCACCACGACCACGCAACAGTAAAACAACACAAACACAAGTAAACAACGAGCAACACAAAGTTAACAACACAAACGCGAAGATAAAACACACAAACACAAATTAAACAACACCAACACACAGTAAACAACATCAACACAATGTAAACAACACAAATAACCACAAAGTAAAAAACCCAAACCCAAAGTAACCCACACAAACGCAAGTAAACAACACAAACCACAGTAAACCAACCAAAACACAAATTAAACTAGACAAACACAAAGGAACCAACCAAGGATACACACACAAATTAGGCGGCTGGATCAGGCC
>JADBJO010005591.1:147500-157780 GCA_016801955.1 Conus betulinus | reverse complement strand
ATACGGAAGCATAGATTAACGGTGCCGATAGGTTCAGTGACACATAAATAAAGGGTGCCAATAGGTCAAACAAGTCGAGTTTTTTGAATCTATGTATTGATTTTATGTATGCTGTGTGTGTTAACATTGTAACTTTGTACAAATGCTTAGCAACATTTATCAAACTGATGAATGATTATTCTGTGTAGTAGTTTGCTTGCCATCATATGGCAAAAAGCTCTCTCCCATGGTTATGATTGATTCTTTGTTAACAATCTGACCACAATTCTTTGTGTGCACCCTGACTTTTGTCAGTATGCAACTCTGTCTGTTAAGATAATAAATAATTCAATGATTGATTTTGATCAGGAAAACAGTATGCCTGTGCTAGGTGAAAAAAAACTGCTACTATGATTTATAAATACTGGTGATTATTGGAATGATTTGTAGTGTATGACTTTTAAGTCTACACCACATGTGTACTTGGACTAAGTATAGCCCAAGCCAGTGTGATTTAATTCATATGAAACAAGGAAGAGTTGTTTAGCTAAAACTAAAAACTGTAACATTGTATTACTGTCTCCTACCCTTTTGTAAGCTTAACTTAGCCCTTTAAACAAAAGTGGAGGTTAATAGTTATAGCAGAAACTCTACCATAGAGAGAAGGTTTGCTGGCTGAGTCTCACACCCCTTCTGAAAGAAAGAGGAAAAGGGTAAATGTGGGCACTCTACAAACCAGCCATCAGATTCTCCTCTACAGATCAAGTTCTCTTTATCACGGAACTGGGATCCTGGTCACGCTGCACATTGCGGTTGAACCAGAAGCTGGGATTTCGCCAAAAGCCGGGGAACGCCAGACACCATGGCTTCACTGTAAACCGGGACACCAGACAACCAATCTTTACCAGTGGGGCAGTCACCAGCCACAGGAGAGGTCAACTATTCTTTCCGAAGCAAAGCTAAGTTTGCTTACCACCTGGACTCAAACCCATCAGACCCTTACCTCCACTTTATGATGAAACAGTTAGAACCTGTCTATGAGTACCACTCTGGCTACAGCACTGGGCGCTAGCAAGCGGAATGGATGTATAATAACCATATACATTCAGTGTAACTAATACAGAACCCCTGTATGCCAACTTAAGCTTGCTGCACTGAGTGCAAGCGAGTAAAGTAGGAGTGAGGAAGGGCCCTCTCATTGTGGTAGTCCAATGAGAACTGAAACACAATCTATGGAAGTGACATGCCATTTCTTATCTATGTGTAAGTAATAAAAGTTGATGTGTGAGAGTGCACTTAACTTGTGTCAGTTCCCTGTTGTTCAATCGAATGTTGAATGTTTGAACTTCTCTCTTCAATTCTGTCTCTCGGAGCTATAAGTACTTTTAATTAAGAGTACAGGCTAAGGAAAATTATCTCAGAGCCATTCTTCAGTATTTCATCAATACCCAGAACAAATAAAAATTTCTTTGATGACTAGTACCGGAAAGTTGCTCCTTCCACCACTAGTAAGAGAGAGGATGTAGGTGAAATGTTAAGATAATTCTCATAGAGAAATTATTCCAAGTCCTTCCCCTACAGGACCCACCTACCCACTCATATTCATCTTGTCACAGAGGGATGCATTTCAGGTTCATTATGAGCTTTCAATGTGAAAAATGTCACAACGGTAACTTAGGAGTCTTCGGATCACCACAGTTTACATCTTTTGTATGAAAAGATCTTTTTCTTTTTTTTTTGTATGAATGGAGCTGTTGCAACTAGTGCAAGTTCTCTTTGCCTTGATGTTTTCTTATGTGTCAGAGCTTGTCATGCTCATTCAGCTGAGTGTCAGTTTTTTCTCAGCAGTGGGCAAGAATGTCTTCTTTTAAGATGGGATGCAGGCTGAAGTAGATGGTGCCACCAATCTGAGGGCTTAAGGCATTGTACTGGAGGGGGGAGGTAGGGAGGGGGCATGATTATCCTTCCCCCATTCTGGAAAGACTTGAGCAGCCCTTCCAACGCTTGAGTGCCTATCTCTGTTTCACTCCATGTTTGTGACATGGAGCTTTACCATGTATAAATATTCATTTCCCCTCCACAATATTTCTGCTCTTTCAGCTTTTTCCTGTATCTACCACCAGTCTTTGAATCATTATTCTTATGTACTCCTCCACACAAGGCGTGCTATGGAAGACACTTGGTAATTTTGCATGTGAATGTACCCCTCTGCACAGCAGTTTGTAACACTAGTGCTCTGGACTACCCATTTGCTGACTCCGGATTCACAGTATAGTTGCTTGTGTTAAAAGTTTGGAGCTTTGGGGTATCCTCAAGTTCCCTGTTCTCCTGATTTGCCTGGATTCCCCAATCTCTGGATCTCCAGCCCTGGTCCATCCTTCTTCCTCTTCCTGAGTTTACCTGGATTCCCCACTTCACCTGGATCTCCTAGGTTCCTGGGTGTCTGCTGTGATTTCCCCCTCATCCCTTACTTTCTCTACTCTGGTCTAACATCCAAACTCCTTTGCCGATGTGTTCTTTCATTCCCTGTTTCTTACCATTCTTCTCTCAAGCCCTTCTTGCTCTCTTATTTTTTCCCTAGGTCTGTGGAGAATACTATTTTGAATCAGCTGCTTATGAATTACAGGAGGTTAAGGTGGTTAGGTGGTTTGTATAAAATGGACCTTGCTGTCATTATTATTGAATGAGTGTTTGTGAGTATGAATGAATGGGGTCTCATTTCATCTGTAATACCCATGTCACATTGGGCAAGTCTCTTGCTCAACTGCACAAACAATTCTTTGTTTCTTGTGCTTACTTTTCAATTTCAAGGCTAAACTTGGTGAGCTGCAAAAACGCAGTCAGTAGATCAACTGATCACATGATCTGGATGTGGAACTTGTTTTGATACTTTGGTGGTTCACTCCATGATACTTAATGCATTTTGAGGTGTTCCGACTTGTTACTTTCTTGAAATAATTGCATGTGGTATTGTAACTGACAAACTTTGTAATAGTGGAAAATTTTTTTTTTTTTTTTTTTTTTTTTTTTTAGTTTGTCTTCGTGTGTCCGGATTGTTGTACTGTAAAGGAATTTCCACAGAATCTGACTCAAGACCTCATTAATTAATTTCCTTTAACAGTTTCTTTCCGTAAAAAATACTTTGGCTGAAACAGCTTTAAAATGCCAACTTGTGTGTGTTCGTGGCATTAGTTTAGAAGTAAAATCAAAGATCTAAAATAAAAAAAAAAATAAAAAATCAAACTCGCCCTGACGTTTGACGGAAAGAAAAACCTGGTGGAGAGAAATCATATTTCAGTGTGAGTATCGAAAGTAGGACGCTCTAAACTTAGGTTAGCCCATGATTTCGGTAGACTTATTCCAGCACAAATTTGATGCAATATGCTGGCCTGAACTCAATCGATTATGATCAACGCTGAAACAGAGGATGCCAAGTGATGACGAAGCGATACCGCAAAATGTGCGGTGTACATGGTGACCGGATGTTCATCACCGTTTTATGGATGGTACTGACTGACACTTGTGACAGTGATATTCCCACAACACGAACATTCAATATAGGTCACGAAACTCTTACTAAGTCGTAAATTACTGCTCACCTTCAGCACCAAACTTGAAACGTTCATATTGTTTCTTTGTGCGTAACAGTCCTCACGATCAAGACAGGAACTGTTGCTTTAAACCAAGACTGAAAGCAAACAAACGCAGTGGAATTATGCACACTGTACGTGAACAGTCACGGGACAATGTGATCATTCCTTATCCAAGTTTTACCTTGAACTCATGGGTCAAGGTTAACATGTACATATCCGCGAAAATATTTCTGAGCAGAAACAAAAGTGAACTGCATAATTTCATCAAGGCCTTTTCGTAAATTTATGACAACGTCGTTTCTTTTGCGTCATAAATTCTGCAAGACAGCCAAGCTTAAAGCTTCTCATAAATCATCAAGCACATGCATTAGTGTCGACTGCTGAAAGACTGTCTGCTTCGAAAAGGGACACACACTTCACTGTCAATAAATACTCCCCGATTGAACTCAAGTCCAAACCTAGCTAACGTTGACTTGTCCTGTCTTCTATGGGACCTACATAATTATGTGCAATGTTGGTGCCTGGGTCCCATTTAGAACTTGAATGGCTTAGATCAAGCGAAGGAAACCAGCTCTTGAATAGCCTGCTGCAGCATAATGGTGCTCGTCTCGGCCTAGTACTTTCTAAGATGTTCCATAAAAAGAGAAAACCGTTATCGGCTGTTATAGCCGTTAATAACAAAAAAGACAGCTTGCTACTCCACATTGATCAGCACTTTCAACTATTGATAGCAATCTGTCTACGGTTATTATTTTTGTACTCCCAGTTCTTATAGAACAGGGAGTACTTTAGAATGCTAACAAAGAAAAGCTGTGTGTGTGTGTGTGTGTGTGTGTGTGTGTGTGTGTCCGTCCGTCCGTCCGTCCGTGGTCAAAATGTGTTCCACTCGCTCCAGACAAAACTACTGGGCCGATCTTTCTGAAAATTTGTAGGTATGTTCATAATGGGTCAAGGATGATGCCCGATGTTTTTAGCTTACAGTTATAGCCGTTACTAACGGCTATAACGACCCATAACGGTTTTTTCTTCTTTATGGAATATCTCAGAAAGTACTAGGCCGAACTTTCTGAAAATTTGTAGGTATGTTCATTATTGGTCACGGATGATACCCGATGTTTTAGTATACCCCGTTATAGCCCTTACTAACGGCTGTAACGGCCTGTAACGTTTTTTTTTTTTTTTTTCTATATGAATATCTCAGAAAGTACTTGGCCGATCTTTCTGAAAAAGTTGTGGGTATTTTCACTATGGGCGACGGATGATGGCCGTTACTAACGGCTATAACGACCCATAACGGTTTTTCTTCTTTATGGAATATCTCAAAAGTACTAGGCCGATCTTTCTGAAAATTTTGTAGGTATGTTCATTATGGGTCACAGATGATGCCCGATGTTTTAGTATACCCCGTTATAGCCCTTACTAACGGCTGTAACGGTTTTTCTTCTTCTATGGAATATCTCAGAAAGTACTGGGCCGATCTTTCTGAAAATTTGTGGGTATGTTCACTATGGGCGACGGATGATGTCCGACGTTTTAGTTTACCGTTATGGCCGTTACTAACGGCTATGGAATATCTCAGAAAGTACGTGGCCAGTCCATCATAACATTAATGAAACTTAATACAGCTTGCTAGTACGGTCATTTTGATGATATTCTCATCTGTTGAAGCATAACTTGATCTTAAGTTAAAAACTGATCAAATTAACATGTAAAAACTGGTAACAGCCTGTAACGGTTTTCTTCTTTATGGAATCTCAGTAAGTAGTAGGCCGATCTTTGTGAAAATTTGCAGGTATGTTCATTATGGGTCACGGATGATGCCCGATGTTTTACTATACCCCGTTATAGTCGTTACAAACGGCTGTAACGGCCTGTAACGGTTTTTCTTCTTTATGGAATATCTCAGAAAATACTTGGCCGATCTTCTGAAAAATTTGTAGGTATATTCATCATGGGTCAAGAATAATGCCCGATGTTTTAGCTTACCGTTATAGCTGTTACTAACGGCTGTATCGGCCTGTAACGGGTTTTCTTTCTTCATGGAATATCTGAGACAGTACTTGGCCGATCTTTCTGAAAATTAGCAGGTGTGTTGATTATGGGTCACGAATAATGCCCGATGTTTTAGTTTACCATTATAGCCGTTGCTAACGGCTGTAACGGCCTGTAACGGTTTTTCTTCTTCATGGAATATCTGAGAAAAAGCTTGGCTTATCTTTATGAAAATTAGCAGGCATGTTCATTATGGGTTTCTAACGGCTATAACGGCCCATAATGGTTTTTCGTCTTTATGGAATATCTCAGAAAGTACTAGGCCGATCTTTCTGAAAATTTGTAGGTATGTTCACTATGGGTGACAGATGATGCCCGACTTTTTAGTTTACCGTTATGGCCGTTACTAACGGCTATGGAATATCTCAGAAAGTACGTGGCCAGTCCATCATCAACATTAATGAAACTTAATACAACTTGCTAGTACGGTCATTTTGATGATATTCTCATCTGTTGAAGCATAACTTGATCTTAAGTTAAAAACTGATCAAAATTAACATGTAAAAACTGGTACATTAAACGTTGGTACACTCAAATATGAAAGATTAAATCAAATTTAACCTTGAAATAAATCTACCAGCTTTGTGTGTGTGTGTGTGTGTGTGTGTGTGTGTGTGTGTGTGTGTGTGTGTGTGTGTGTGAAGTTAAGTTATAGATCAAAACACTATTTCATAAGAGGCAGCTTTAACAGGTTTTTGTCAGAAAAACACGAGAAAGAACACAAAGATAAACACAACAACGATTGAAGTTTTCAGTTGCAACCTATTGGTATTCTGAAAGTAGGACAACAAAAACCAAACAAAGAGTGGAAATAAACCTACAGTGAGGAAATACAAGTCCTCAGTCTCTATGAAAACGACTTAATGGAGAAGGGGTTTGAGGAGGATGGAGGAGAGTAAAAGGAAAGATAGGATGGGAATTTTGAACTAAAGTGAAGAAAAATGTTGCTGTGTGAGCCGACAAATTCACAAAACCTCAACTTAACTGGTGTGCTGGATTAGTCAGCAGCTGAATAAATCGGCACAAAATGTTCCCAGGCATAGCAACATAATATATCCAGCTTCAGCTACACATGCATACATCATTCAGGTTTGATGACAGGAACCACCGGTGAAGCCTTCTGTAAATGACTGATCTGTTTAATCATATTTTCTTCCACCAGCTATTTCATTACTGCATCATATTTTCTCCTGGCTGTTGTTGGGGATAGCAAAAGGTACTAGTTCACTTTCAGAAAATGAAATATTGTACCTTCCTGCAAGCTTGCAGAGAGACTTGTATATAATCTGTGAATCTCCCCAGTCTTTATCAGATAACAAAGTACTGCCTGATGATGTGTGATGATGAATCTGAATGATGTCACCCCTCCAGTAGTGAAGACATCTGTATCCACTACACAGGCCACAATCATGTGGGTTTTTCTGCCCCGACCGGCTCCTACCCAGAGCTGAGTTTGCTGCGGACTCAGTTGAGAAGACTGGGACCACACAGTCGAGTTTCATCCACTTAAGGATGCGTTTCTGAGAGTGTTGCTCAAATTTCCTGACCAACACTGCAGGTGCTGTATCTCTCGGGCCTGGTTGACGCCGGGATATATTATGAAAGGAAGCGTAGAGTACAGCCCTGTCATGTAGTCTCAGACCGAAATGGAAATCCGTAGCAACATCTTAATCATCCTCATTCTCATTGATCAGCATTAAAAAAAATGTCTCAAATTTTGTGGCCCTTCATGCTCTGCTCTCATAGTGACCCCAATTTCGATGTCCTCTCCACGTCTGTGGCCTTGTTTGGTTCCAGTATCGATCGGCGCGAGTCCATGGGGGCTGTCGTTGGACGGACGTGGTGGCGCCCTCCAGAGGGAGAGCTCACTCACGCCGACTCCGCGACTAAGCAATTATTGTCGTCAGTAGGGGGCTTAGTAGGTGGTGTCCTGCGTATGTTAGATCAGAACAGGCGCCACTAAACACCACCGAAGTGATTCGGCAGCAGTGCTGTCTCCTCCGGTGGGTTGCCTCTTGACGACTTGACATTGACTGCTCCCTGTGGATTGCCGGTGCCGGGGTTGCGGCGGGGCCTACTGGGCTGTGGCTGTGGACGGGGTGTCGGAATGAGCGGCGTGGGTGCACTGCCTCTGAGGTGGCGCAGAGGTTGGGACAGCAAAAAAAAAAAAAAAAAAAAAAATTGTCATGTGACATTCACACCAACTCAAAGTGAACCGAAGTTTGCAACACCATCCTGCTGTGATTAATTCATCACACAATACCCATACTAGTGTACAAACACACACCACTGGAAATTGTGTCATGTGACATTCACACCAACTCAGAAATTAACAATTACAATTTCATCCTACTGTGGTTAATTAATTCATGGCGCCGCACCCCTACCAATGATATTTATAAAAACACACACCACCTCTCTGCCCCATCGTTGTCGGCTGAGTTGTATTTTGTCTGGAGAACTTTTTGGCATGCCTAGCTCGAGTTGACTTTTACATCCTGGAGGAAACTCCTTGGATTCCCAGCAATGATCCACTCATGGTACCAACCTGAAACATTCCACCGATGATAAGTCAGTGACGTTCTCACCCACGGCAGAAAGTCACAATTCTTTGGAACCAGGCGAAAGATTTTGTATTTAAGTAGAAACATGCATTGTGATTGTGTTATGCGTATCTAGGCATCATGTGAAGGTTAAAAGAAAATACAAATATAATGTTATATGTGCATTTATTTTTGTAAATCACTGGAGAGTCTGTGAACAGCTGTATGCGTCGTTTTTGACCTGTGTAACAAGTTTCTACATCAACAGAAATCAGAAACTGACTTGAAGCTGTCTGTACTAATAATATACTATCATGTTTCAAACTTTACAAACTTTACTCTGTCTTTCTTGCGTCCAGGCAACCCCACGGGCGGTTCATCTGAGTCTGTCCAAATGGCGAATTACCATATTCGAGAAGCCACAGAGCAAGACTCTGCAGATACTATGCGAATAATTATGGTAAGTTTCACACTTGAGTAAAAGTAAATTGAATGATATTGATAAAAAAAAATCATTGAAATTACATTGAAGCGGTATTCAAGTAAGGAAAGTACACACACACACACACACACACACACACACACACACACACACACACACACACACACACACTCTCTCTCTCTCTCTCTCTCACTCTATCTCTCAACACACACACACACACACACACACACACACACACACACACACACACACACACACACACACACACACACACACACACACAGCGATCGTCCCTTTGATTTTAAAAAGCCTCTACATTTCTTGTTCTGTAATTAAAAAAAAATTTTTTTTTTTTCATTTAATCTGGATATTTTGCAGGATACTTTACGTTTTTTTAAAGAAATTGTTGGTGTTGTTGTTAAACTTAAAGATGGGCTGGCATGCTCTGCACTAGGATGTGTCATATCCACCGCCAGTATTTCAGCGTTAAACTTGATGCGTTTTGACTTGTTGCACTTGATAATGATAATGAATACTTATATAGCGTCTATTCTCGGCTAGACGCCAAGCTCTAAGCGCTTTACAATCAACACTCGTTTACACAACGGGCTGCCTACCTGGGTAGTGCCGACTGAAGAGCTGCCAGGTGGCGCTTCATTCAGTCGTTTCCCGTGTCATCCAGTCAGTATCGTTTCCTTACTTCCTTCATTCTTTCTTTCCATTTCTCACCCAGGGTGCATGTTATGTGTAACGTGTCATCCATACCAACGGCCAGACTGGCCTACTCCTCCGAATGTTTGTGATGGGATTTTACGTGTTGCAAGAGTTCACACACGGAACCTCGGTTTATAGTCTCATTCGAAGGACTGTATGGGAAATGGAGTCAGAACCAATGTTAACTCCGAGGGAAAAATCCCCCTGTACCGAAACGCGCCCCGGCGGAGGTTCGAACCCGCACCCCAGGATCATCAAGATTGCGAGTCAGACGCTCTACCAATTAAGCTATTCCGGCTCCACCATTTGTGCGAATATTCATCTAAATTTGTTTTCATGCTGGGAGAAGCTTGAAAGGGGCCACAATCAGTGGTCAGCTGGAGTGCAAAGGAAGAGAAACCATAAGTAGTAAAAACATGGAATGAACGGTAATGATATCGAATAGTAAGTGTTATGTCACTTTTCAAATAACAATGCAAAGCAGACTGGCTCCTTGTGATGTAATTGAGAAGAAGGTAAATGATGATCTGATTGTGTATGTTACAGGAACATGCTGCTTATGAGAAACTGGAACAAGTGGCGGTAACTGCAAATGGTAATGAATTGAGAGAACTTTTCCTATGAAAGGTTATATTTTTTCAGATCAACAAAAGCATTGTGTGTGTGTGTGTGTGTGTGTGTGTGTGTGTGTGTGTGTGTGTGTGTGTGTGTGTGTGTGTGTGTTTCTTTGTTATTATCATTATTATTAAGAATACCTATGTCTATCCTCGGCCAGAGACCCAAGCTCTAAGCGCTAAACAATCCACGCTCTCTTTTACACAGTGGGCTGCCTATCTAGATAGAGTCGACTGAAGAGCTGCCTGCTGGCGTTTCATTGATTCGTTTCTCGTGTCATTCAGTCATTATCATTTGCTCCGTTTTCTTCCTTCATTCTTTCTATTTTTCACGCAGGGTGCA
>JADBJO010005591.1:95000-142500 GCA_016801955.1 Conus betulinus | reverse complement strand
CTACAGCCCTTTTTTCGGGCGAATGTGTACCATGGATCACTTATACGTGGCTGAAGAATTCAGAGGGAAAGGCATTGGAAGTGCTCTGATGGCAAAATGTACCCAGGTAAAATTTACACGATACTCTCTCACTTAAAATGGTATACATTCAGGAATACAGCAGCGTCCTCACAAATAAACTGACCAACCTGGATGACACGTTACACATAGCATGCACCTTCCCCGAAGTTGGAGTATGACTGCCTTAATGGCGGGATACAAAACGGTCATACACACAAAAGTGTCAGAATCTTCAATGAAGGTGGACACTCAAAGAAAGAAGAAGAAGAAACTGATATATGCAAGCATTTTTCACACACGCACGCATGCATGTGTGTGTGTGTGTGTGTGCGCGCGCGCGCGCACACACACACACACACACACACACACACACACACACACACACACACTTTTTTCCCATTATCACATGCCTTTCTCCCACAGTTTGATAACTGTCTGTTTCTGATGTTAAAAAAAAAAAGAATTACAAATAGAGAAAACCACTGTTACGGTACATCATCTTCTTTACCAAATGTTGTTTGGCACCAAAACTCACTGTACTCAGACAAGACGTTCGTGTATATTGTGTGTATTGACGTTGTATGAAGACGTTCATTTCTTCCCATGAACACGTTTGTCGCTGAGTAACATTCTCATTGTACATGGTTATCAGTTTCTCATGATGACAAACACGTGTTCTGCATTCTTAAGCAAGACCTTTATACCAAAAATGTATGATCTTTTTTTACGCCACGACGAATAATATGTTTTTTCTGAACATTCCATAGTGTGCACGTTGGTGTTGGGGAGAAGGTTTTGTTCTTCCACCACAGTGTGGGTTCTGGACTTTGGTAAGTCTCAGTTTGGTGGTACATATATAAACGTATGACCCTTTATTTTTCAATAATTTTTTTCTGAATATCTTAGGTTAATGTTTGAGAAATGTTATGAAGCTAAGACAGTGCAATGTCTTGTCCAATAGGATTTAATATGTCAAATTGCTATCCCTGTTCTCCAGAATGGGACAGAAGAATGGGTGCAAATCTTAACTTGTGTTTTCCACTGTCATCAGTTCAAAAGCAGTATGTTCTGGTCTCTCTAGCTGTTAGCTCTGAAGACCTCTCTAAAGCGTTTGACAGTATCATAGACCATCGTGATTGAATATTTTTTAGTTTACAGCAATCCTACCAAAAATCACCTCAGCCATTGAAAAAATTGATAGGAATTAAAGTTGTTTCATAAGACTGAACATGGACTGAACATCTGACATAGTGACATGAGTGAATCAAGGTTGTCTGTTGTTCGTTCGGCTCCCTGTCTGTGCTGGCCGTTGACCAGGTGTTGAATAGGGATACCCTTTAAAAAGGGCATCCAGAGGACAAATGAGTTATGCCTGTCTGATTTTTACTTTACAAATAATGTTGCTGGGCAAGCTGATATCAGTGGTGATCTTCAGGCTCTCATCACTGTCTTGGGTGAAGCTGGAGGCAACACTGGCCTCTCCGTCAGTGCCCAAATGGTCAGAGACAGGGATCACACTCTCCTCCTTTGTGTGGGTTTAGTGATCAGAGGGATGTCATGGATTGTTTTTGTGCTGTTACGGGTTCTTTTACTCGTTACCTCCAAACAACACAATGGTTAGACTATAAAAGACTTTATTCAATGATGACTGGATTGTTCAGGGACTGAGAAATAACTGTCTTCACACAGAGTCATAGTTGAAGTGAGGAGACTGAAAGCAATGGCTGGCAGAGACAAAGAGGGGTCTTTCCCACCAGCTGGGGGGAGGGGGAGGGCTGTTTATTAATGTTGTCAGGTAGTGCCAGAGCAATACTTAGGCTGTTGCAACAGGGTATTGTTGGCCACAACCCTGTATTGACTAAAGGGAAAATGAATTTATGTGTAGTGCATATATGTATATATATATATATATATATATATATATATATATATATATATATATATATATATATATATATATATATGCACTACACATAAATGACACCAAGAGCACAGACACAACCAGCTGTTTCTCCCTGATGAGTCCGATCCAGCGGATGAAAGGCCTAGGAGCAGGCAATACAAATAGATGTGCCTTCGAGAGGTATTGCGATGGTTACCTCAGGCGGCCAGTGAAGGGTTTCTCATATTTAAAATACATTCCCCATTTTCTTCATCTTCAGTTCTTTTTTTTTTCTAAAAGTTTAAACCTTTGCCAAGTCATTACTATAACAACTGAAGAACTGTTGGCCTGCACTTGTGTATCCCCACTACTTAATTGTTCAGCATTATGTTGTTTGGTCAATCAGTGGGAGGTTGCATCTCTTAGGAGATCCAAGTAAAGGTTGTTCTGTACAATTCTTAGCCACTCACAATGCTTGGGTTATTGAACAGCAGAGCTGACCACTCAGACTGTTCCAAATCTTTTGATCTCCCTTGCATCCTTAAATGTATCCTCAAGCATAGGCTCAAAGATTGTCCTCTATATTTTATACTGTTTGAATAATGCTTTTAGTTTTTCAGCAACTTTTTTCCTCTCCACACTTTCGTTTTGTTCCATTTACTGCCCTTCGCTGGCTGCGTTGGGGGTGCTGTTGGATTCTTTTTTGAACCCTTGGTGGTGAGAACACCACAGATTTATGGACTGTGGTGTGTCTCTATTTGACATCAAGAGCACAGACACATCCAACCGTTTTTCGCTGATGAGTCCGATCCAACGGCTGAAAAGCCTAGGAGCAGACAATACAAATAGATATTCCTTCGAGAAAGATTGCTGTGGTTCCATCAGGCGGCCGGCGAAGGGTTTCATATATATATAAAATAATTCCCCATTTTCTTGATCTTCAGCTTTTTTTTTTTTCTAAAAGTTTAAATTTTTGCCAAGTCATTACTATAACGACTAAAAAGTTGTTGGTCTACACTTGTGTTCCCCACTACTTAATTGTTGAGCTGTGTGTGTGTCTACATTCCCTCTTTATAGCTCAATAGCAAAATATATATCAAAAATATACACAAAACAATTCACTGTAGTGGCGTGGAGAGATAGTGTCACTTGCTAGATTTCTCCAATACGTATGCTAACTGATCTGTGTAAACAGAATGACACAATTTCAATGTTCTCGATCACATGGCAACACGGTTAAATTATTTGTAATGGTGTTACATTCTGTGTTTGTTTATCATGTACAGATCAATTTGATTTGATGGTTCAGGCAGCTAAAGAAAAAAAACTTGACCTACTGTTTCGCTATCTTTGTTTGTGTGATGTAGGTGTGTGTAGAGAAATAGGCGTACACGATCCAAACTTCTTCAAGTGAGAGTCGGACAGAAAAACACGCACCACACACCATCCGTAATAGTGAGAAGAAGGAGGCATTAATGATGCTTTCATCGTAAAACAATGATGTTGTAACACAGCCTACATGGTTGGGCTGCCTTGCCATGAACTGTAAGTAACTACAAGGTGTTTTTGTGCTGATATGGATTGATCGTGTTTCACAGCAGGCCCTGACCATGGGGTGTTCTTCCATTTCCTGGTTGGTGGCGAGCTTGCACCGGAGCACCGTTGACTTCTACAAGCGTAAAGGGGCACGCGACATGACCGAACAGAAAGGATGGCACGAGTATCGATTGGACAAAGATGCCATGGTGAAACTAGTGGCAGATTCACAGCAGACAAAGGACTCTTCCCCTTAGCTCGATCTACTCATGGTCAAGTCAGAGATTTAGTTGCCTCTTCAGGCTAGGTCTGCTGATGATGAATAATGACACATGGTAAGCGGCGGTTCTGGCAAGGTTTTTATGCCAGTGTATTTTTCAAACTTTAAAATTTTTTTTTTTTTATTACAGCTAGAGAGTGCACCTTGGCATGCGTTTTTACGAAAAGTTGTCATGGTTTCTCTGTCTTTGTTGTCAACATGGTCTTCCTTCCATGAAGACTGTTTCTTCTACCTGCCTGCTTTCACATTAATTTTGTTTCGTATCTACCAGACTTTATACTTCCTATGCTTCAAGTCAGTCAGTCATCAATCTGTCTGCACAAATCTATGTCTACAACACTGAGGGTAACAAAATGGCATTCCTTTTCTCATACTCTCATCACAGGCATTCATGAAGTACAAAATATTTCAGGAACAAAGAATTCAGCAATCTAGATTTAATTACATGATTAAAAAAAACAACATTGCAATATGACAGTTGGAAATACAGTCACCAAAACCAGATTTACCTAAGTCACCATCCTGCAAAATAACCCTTTCATGAAATATTTTTTTTAGTTATCTTTTCCATCTGATTTAACAAATATGAAATGTCAAAACGTTCTACACCAACAAACGTTTGTCCAGAAGGTAGTTTCTGGAAAGTTATTCTATACTGACAAAGTTCAAGCTTATTCAAATGTAGTTTCTGGGGGAAAAAAGCATTCTGTACTGACAAAGTTCACTCAAAAGGTAGTTTCTGGAAAAGCATTCTATACTGACACAGTTAAAGTTTGTTCAAAAGGTAGTAAGTGGGAAAGCATATTATACTGACAAAGTTTATTCCATAGGTAGTTTCCGGAAAAGCATTTCATATTCACAAAAGTGAAAGTTTCTTCAGAAGGTGGATCGTATCACAAGATGTGACAATTGCATAGTAAAATTCACTGAGATGCTTGAAAAAGACATGCAACTGCTAAAAAAAAAAAAACAACCCAACTAACAAAAACAGTAGAACATAATAAGCAACTTAATGTTAAGGTGCTTCTTTGTTTTTGAACTATTGCAGCTGCTTTTCTGAAACTCAACTGGTAATAAAAAATAAACTATAGCAAACACGAAAGCTTTTCTTTTCATGGAAAGAGTGGCTGCCACGGCAGACCTAACATTTTGGATATGGCGTCACATGATGGAAATTCTCACAATCAAAACAGGTCAGCTCCTGCTAGACAGCCATGGAGATGACAAGTTCAAGAACGAAGATCTACAGTCCAGTGACTCATGGAGTCACATAGATCACTCTCTCCCCCAAACACACACACACACACACACACACACACACACACACACACACACACACACACACACACACACACACTGAAGTTTGTTGTGTCCTGGGTATCTTTTTCAGCTCACTGTGTTCTGTGATGCAGGGCTGTTAAGATGATGTCATGATTTAATGTTTTCATATTTTATTCTGTCTTTGAATCTGAATGGTTCGAACACAAATGTATGAGCCCTGTTCAGAAATTTGTATACTGACATAGCAGTCTAATTTTGCACATGTACTTTGTTGCAAGATCCAACCATTACCCCTCTGATCTCTGCAAGTCTACCACTGTCCACTCCACGCACTTTAACAAAGACTAGCCTAGCCACCTGCCACTTTCTGTTGATTTACTGATTCGAAGAAAATCACCAAGGTAAACTGTGCCTGCAAAGTAATTTACTTGCAAAGCCTTGTCCATCCAAGCAATATGTCAGTGTCTGATTATGTTGAGATCAAGCGGAGATCACATAAAGTAGTCACAATTTAAGGATTCACCTTGGAGGAAGAGGACAGGGAATCTGCAAATTTGTGATGAGAGCATCATTTATTATGATATCATTTTAATTTAGTATGTCCCACAAAATATGGTACTTTGTGATGCCGTGATATGCCCAAAATACCAGCTGACTTTGTCAATTTTCAATTTATGTCATTTTTTTCATTTTGGGAGAACAAAAATTATCCCAGCAAATATATAAAACTTAAGAAAGGGATATAACATTTTGTTTTTAAAGCTTCAAATATTTATGTTTACATTGATTTTCTTTGATATGATTATTACACAGGTGTATTTCACAATTGTGCATGTGTATAAAGATTTTTGTGTGTTGTGTTTTTCCCCATGTGATGTATATTTTACTGTAACTTGCCCCACTTTTAAAGTTTGTTTTGATTATATCTTCATCACCCCCCCCCACCCCCCACCTAAACAAGCAGACATAATCAAACTTCTGGAATCTTGAAATGTAATCCAAAAGCAATAAAAGGAGCAGTTTAAAAAACAAAATTGAAACAAAAAAAAAAAAAAAAAATTGTTCCCAGATGAATGTCATGTTTCTAACTGAAGCAACACTACAATACCTAATTCTCTACAGATCGTGTGTAGTTGATCTGTTGAAGGGAACTTGACAGTCTGGACAGCACAAAAAACGGGTGCCCCTCTTTGGGGCTGTGACGTTGCGTCGGATGAAAATGCCACCATCATCATGGCTCTTCTTCTCGGGTTTCCTCTTCTCGGACCTTGCCATGGGCTCTGCCTCAGTCTGTTCCTGCAAATACAATAACAGTGCTGCTGAGCCATACAATGCAGTCTATAACACCTCATGTACAGTGCTGCTGAGCCATACAATGCAGTCTATAACACCTCATGTACAGTGCTGCTGAGCCATACAATGCAGTCTATAACACCTCATGTACAGTGCTGCTGAGCCGTACAATGTAGTATATCACACATCATGTACAATGCTGCTGAGCCGTACAATGCAGTATATCACACACCTCATGTACAATGCTGCTGAGCCATACAATGCAGTCTATAACACCTCATGTACAGTGCTGCTGAGCCGTACAATGCAGTCTATAACACCTCATGTACAGTGCTGCTGAGCCGTACAATGTAGTATATCACACATCATGTACAATGCTGCTGAGCCGTACAATGCAGTATATCACACCTCATGTACAATGCTGCTGAGCCATACATGCAGTCTATAACACCTCATGTACAGTGCTGCTGAGCCATACAATGCAGTCTATAACACCTCATGTACAGTGCTGCTGAGCCGTACAATGTAGTATATCACACCTCATGTACAGTGCTGCTGAGCCGTACAATGCAGTATATCACACATCATGTACAATGCTGCTGAGCCGTACAATGCAGTATATCACACCTCATGTACAGTGCTGCTGAGCCGTACAATGCAGTATATCACACATCATGTACAATGCTGCTGAGCCGTACAATGTAGTATATCACACCTTATGTGCAGTGCTGCTGAGCCGTACAATGCAGTATATCACACCTCATGTACAGTGCTGCTGAGCCGTACAATGCAGTATATCACACCTCATGTACAGTGCTGCTGCTGATCCATATAATGCAGTATATCACACCTCATGTATAGTGCTGCTGATCCATACAATGCAATAATCACACCTCTTATGTACAGTGCTGCTGATCCATACAATGCAATATATCACACCTCATGTAGAGTGCTACTGATCATACAATGCAATATATCACACCTCTCATGTACAGTGGTGCTGATCCACACCATGCAATATATCACATCTCTAATGTACAGTGCTGCTGATCCATATAATGCAGTATATCACACCTCATGTACAGTCCTGCTGATCCATACAATGCAATAATCGCACCTCTCATGGACAGTCCTGCTGATCCATACAATGCAATATATCACACCTCTCATGTACAGTGCCGCTGATCCATTACAATCCGGTATATCACACACCTCATGTACAGTGATGCTGATCCATACAATGCAGTATATAACACCTCAACTACAGTGGTGATGACCCATACAATGCAGTATATCACACACCTCTCATGTACAGTGCTGCTGATCCACACAATGCAGTATATCACACCTCACGCACAGTGCTGCTGACCCATACAATACAGTACATCACACCTCATGTACAGTGCTGCTGATCCATACAATGCAGTATATACACACCTCATGTACAGTGCTGCTGATCCATACAATGCAGTATATCACACCTCATGTACAGTGCTGCTTACCCATACAATGCAGTATATCACACCTCATGTACAGTCCTGCTGATCCATACAATGCAGTATATCACACCTCATGCACAGTGTTGCTGATCCACATAATGCAATGATCACACCTCATGTACAGTGCTGCTGATCCATACAGTGCAGTATATCACACCTATCATGTACAGTGCTGCTGATCCATACAATGCAATTATCGCACCTCTCATGTACAGTGGTGCTGATCCATACAATGCAGTATATAACACCTCTCATGTATAGTGCTGCTGATCCATACAATGCAATATATTACACCTCATGTACAGTGCTGCTGATCCATACAATGCAGTATATCACACCTCTCATGTACAGTGGTACTGATCCATACAATGCAGTACATCACACCTCATGTACAGTGCTGCTGATCCATACAATGCAGTGTATCACAGATTATGTGCAGTGCTGCTGATCCATACAATGCCATATATCACACCTCATGTACAGTGCTGCTGATCCATACAATGCAATATATCACACCTCATGTACAGTGCTGCTGATCCATATAATGCAATAATCACATCTCATGTACAGTGCTACTGATCCATATAATGCAGTATATTGCACCTCATGTACAGTGCTGCTGATCCATGCAGTGCAGTATATCGCACCTCATGTAGAGTGGTGCTGATCCATACAATGCAGTATATCACACCTCATGTACAGTGCTGCTGATCCATACAATGCAATATATCACACCTCATGTACAGTGCTGCTGATCCATACAATGCAGAATATGACACCTCATGTACAGTGGTGCTGATCCGTACAATCCAGTATATCACACCTCATGTACAGTGCCGCTGATCCATATAATGCAGTATATCATACCTCTCATGTACAGTGCTGCTGATCCATACAATGCAATATATCACACCTCATGTACAGTGCTGCTGATCCATACAATGAAGTATATGACACCTCATGTACAGTGGTGCTGATCCGTACAATGCAATATGTCACACCTTATGTGCAGTGCTGCTGAACCATACAATGCAGTATATCACACCTCTGATGTACAGTGCTGCTGATCCATTTAATGCAATATATCACACCTCATGTACAGTGCTGCTGATCCATACGATGCAGTATAACACACCTCATGTACAGTGCTGCTGATCCATATAATGCAGTATATCACACCTCATGTACAGTGGTGCTGATCCATACAAAGCAGCATATCACAAATTATGTACAGTGCTGCTGATCCATACAATGCAGTATATCACACCTTATGTACAGTGTGCTGATCCATACAATGCAGTATATCACAAATTATGTACAGTGCTGCTGATCCATACAATGCAGTGTGTCACACCTTATGTACAGTGCTGCTGATCTACACAATGCAGTATATCACAAATTATGTACAGTGCTGCTGATCCATACAATGCAGTATATGACACCTCTCATGTACAGTGGTGCTGATCCATACAATGCAGTATATCACACCTTATGTACAGTGCTGCTGATCCATACAATGCAATATATCACTGCTTACCTCTCCCCTGTCCCTGTAAACATCTGGGGTGCTGCTTACCTCTCCCCGTCCCTGTAAACATCTGGGATGCTGCTTACCTCTCCCCGTCCCTGTAAACATCTGGAGTGCTGCTTACCTCTCCCTGTCCCTGTAAACGTCTGGGGTGCTGCTTACTCTCCCTGTCCCTGTAAACGTCTGGGGTGCTGCTTACTCTCCCTGTCACTGTAAACATCAAGAGTGCTGCTTACCTCTCCCTGTCACTGTAAACATAAAGAGTGCTGCTTACCTCCCTGTCCCTGTAACCATCAGGACAGCTGCTTACCTCTCCCTGTCCCTGTAAACATCAGGAGTACTGCTTACCTCTCCCTGTCCCTGTCAACATCTAGAGTGCTGCTTACTGTCCCTGTCCCTGTAAACATCAGGAGTACTGTTTACTCTCCCTGTCCCTGTAAACATCAGGAGTACTGCTTACCTCTCCCTGTCCCTGTCAGCATCTAGAGTGCTGCTTACTGTCCCTGTCTCTGTAAACATCAAGAGTGTTGCTTACCTCTCCCTGTCGATGTAAACATCAGGAGCGCTGCTCACTCTCCCTGTCCCTGTAAACATCAGGAGTGCTGCTTACCTCTCCCTGCCCCTGTAAACATCAGGGGCGCTACTCACTCTCCCTGTCCCTGTAAACATCAGTAGTGCTGCTTACCCTCCCTGTCCCTGTAAATATCAAGAGTACTGCTTACCCACACAATCTAACCTATCACACCTCACCCTTTAAACCATCAGGATAGCTGCTTACCTCTCCCTGTTCCTGTAAACATCAGGAGTTCTGCTTACCTCTCCCTGTCCCTGTCAGCATCTGGAGTGCTGCTTACCTCTCCCTGTCCCTGTAAACATCAGGAGTGCTGCTTACCTCTCCCTGTCCCTGTAAACATCAGGAGTACTGCTTACCTCTCCCTGTCCATGTAAACATCTGGAGTGCTGCTTACTCTCCCTGTCCCTGTAAACATCAGGAGTGCTGCTTACCTCTCCCTGTCCCTGTAAACATCTGGAGTGCTTACCCACACAGTCCAACCTACCACACCTCTCCCGGTCCCTGTAAACATCTGGAGTGCTGCTTACTCTCCCTGCCCCTGTAAACATCAGGAGTGCTGCTTACCTCTCCCTGTCCCTGTAAACATCAGGAGCACTGCTCACTCTCCCTGTCCCTGTAAACATCAGGAGTGTGCTTATATTCTCCGTGTCCCTGTAAACATCAGGAGTGCTGCTCACTCTCCCTGTCCCTGTAAACAACAGGAGCGCTGCTCACTCTCCCTGTCCCTGTAAACATCAGGAGTGCTGCTTACCTCTCCCTGTCCCTGTAAACATCAGGAGCGCTGCTCACTCTTCCTGTCCCTGTAAACATCAGGAGTGCTGCTTACCTCTCCCTGTCCCTGTAAACATCAGGAGCGCTGCTCACTCTCCCTGTCCCTGTAAACATCAGGAGTGCTGCTCACTCTCCCTGTCCCTGTAAACATCAGGAGTGCTGCTTACCTCTCCCTGTCCCTGTAAACATCAGGAGTGCTGCTCACTCTCCCTGTCCCTGTAAACATCAGGAGTGCTGCTTACCTCTCCCTGTCCCTGTAAACATCAGGAGTGCTGCTTACCTCTCCCTGTCCCTGTAAACATCAGGAGAGCTGCTCACTCTCCCTGTCCCTGTAAACAGCAGGAGTGCTGCTCACTCTCCCTGTCCCTGTAAAGATTAGGAGTGCTGCTGCTTACTCACCCTGTCCCTGTAAACACCAGGAGTGGTGCTTACCTTTCCCTGTCCCTGTAAACATCAGGAGCTCTGCTCACTCTCCCTGTCCCTGTAAACATCAGGAGTGCTGCTTACTCTCCCTGTCCCTGTAAACATCAGGAGTGCTGCTTATCTCTCCCTGTCCCTGTAAGCACCAGGAGTGCTGCTTATCTCTCCCTGTCCCTGTAAACACCAGGAGTGCTGCTTATCTCTCCCTGTCCCTGTAAACATCAGGAGTGCTGCTTACTCTCCCTGTCCCTGTAAACATCAGGAGTGCTGCTTACTCTCCCTGTCCCTGTAAACACCAGGAGTGTTGCTTACCTCTCCCTGTTCCTGTAAACATCAGGAGTGCTGCTTACTCTCCCTGTCCCTGTAAACACCAGGAGTGTTGCTTACCTCTCCCTGTCCCTGTAAACATCAGGAGTGTTGCTTACCTCTCCCTGTCCCTGTAAACATCAGGAGCGCTGCTCACTCTCTCCCTGTCCCTGTAAACATCGGGAGTGCTGCTCACTCTCCCTGTCCCTGTAAACACCGGGAGCGCTGCTCACTCTCCCTGTCCCTGTAAACATCAGGAGTGGTGCTTACCTGTCCCTGTCCCTGTAAACATCTGGAGTGGTGCTTACCTCTCCCTGTCCCTGTAAACATCTGGAGTGCTGCTTAGTGCTGCTTACCCACACAGTCCAACCTATCACACCTCTCCCTGTCCCTTTAAACATCAGGGATAATTCTGACCCACTCTGTCCAACTTAACACATCTATTCCATCATACACACACACACGCACGCACGCACGCACGCACGCACGCACTCACACACTGATCAATCACCTGGCACCTGCATGTTCTCAATCTGAGCAATGAGGTAGACCTGATCTCTCTCTCTCTTTCTCTCTCTCTCTCTCTCTCTCTCTCACACACACACACACACACACACACACACACACACACACACACACACACACACACACACACACACACACACACACACACACACACACACACACACACACACACACACGCGCGCGCGCGCGCGCGCACACACACACACACACACTGATTAATCACCTGCATCTGCCTGTTCTCCCTCTGTGCGTTGAGGTAGGCACTCTCCCGGCGATACTGGTCCAGCTGTGCTTCCAGCTCTCTCTCTCAGAGAGTCCGTCATAGTCCAGTTGGGCCTCCAGCTCATTGATTGTGCTGCAACACCCGACACACTCTGTCCATGGTGGCAGTGTTTGCTGCAGTCTTTGTCATTGATTGTGCAGCGACACCCGACACACTCTGTCCATGGTGGCAGTGTTTGCTGCTGTCTTTGTCATTGATTGTGCTGGGACACCCGACACACTCTGTCCATGGTGGCAGTGTTTGCTGCTGTCTTTATCATTGATGGTGCTGCGACACCCGACACACTCTGTCCACGGTGGCAGTGTTTGCTGCTGTTTTTTTTATCAGTAGTATTTTATGTCTATCAATGGAATAGGAGGAAAAGAGGTTGGGGGGGGGGGGGGGGGAGGGGGAGGGAGGGAACAATGGAAGAGCACTCACTTAAACAGTAGGATGTGTTTTTTTACTTCTGCAAGTCTTCCAGTTTCGCCATTGTGAATCAGCAGAACACAGCTACAAAGAGTGACTCTGGCTGCGTTCCCCACCAGTCATGTTTTGATGATATTTTGCAAGGCTAGTAGCAGGCCAGAAACTTTATCTTCCCCAAACAAGCACAGGTTACAAAAAAAAAAAAAAAAAAAATCTTCCGCTGCTTGTCTACACCTCTTTTTTGCCCACAGTTTGTGTATGGTACAGTGACGGTCAAACCCAGACCTCTCCTATATTTGCAAAGGTACACAGGTGGTTGTTAACAAGACTTTTCCATTCATTACAGTACTGAAACAGTCAGTCCTACAAACCCAGCCCATTCAAGATCCTTGGGTCCTGCTCTGTGAACTGCTCACCACCACCATGAAATTTCAGATAAAAGTCACCATAGATCACCAGCCGCCGTGGTGAAGTGGTTAGCGTCGTGGACTGCCGGCTGGGAGGTCGTGGGTTCGATTCCCATCAGAGTCATGTGGAATTTTTCAGCCCTGACCTGCTCCTACCCAGAGTTGAGTTTTTGCTAGGAAATCAGTTGGGAAGACTGGGACCACACAGTCGAGTTTCATCAACTTAATGCTCGTATCTCTGAGAGTGTTGCTCAAATTTTCGGACCAGCACTGCAGGTGTCTGCATCTCTTGGGCCTAGTTGATTCCGAGATATATTATGTAAGGAAGCATAGAGTACAGCCGTGTCATGCAGTCTCATACCGGAATGGAAATCCATAGCAACATCTCTTCATCATCCTCATTCTCATCAATCGGTATTAGAAAAAAAAAGTCTCAAATTTTGTGGCCCTCATGCCCTGCTCTCATCTGATCTCAGTTTGGATGTCCTCTCCACGCCTGTGGCTTTGGTTCGATTCCGTCGAGGTCACCAGTACTGGTGAGTCCATGGGGGCTGTCGTTAGACGGATGTGGTGGCGCCCTCCGGAGGAAACTCACTCACGCCGACTCCGCGACTGAGCAATTATTGTCGTCAGCAGGGGGCTTAGTAGGTGGTGTCCTGCCTATGCTGGATCAGAACAGACGCCACTGAACACCACCGAAGTGACTCGGCAGCAATGCAGTGTCTCCTACGGTAGCTTGCCTCTTGACATTGACTATCCATGTGGATTGCTGGGGCTGTGGCGGAACTGACCAGGCTGTGGCTGTGGACAGGGTGTTGAAATTAGCGGCGTGGGTGCACTGCCACTGATGTGGCACAGAAGATGGGACAGCAAAGAGAAAAAAAAAGTCCCGATAGATCCAGCCTCTCTGCAGCCTGTTGAGCAAGTCACGCTCAGTCAGCAGACTGTGACATTCCTAGAAGCTCGTGACCCACTGTCCTTGACCGGCTGGCTTTTACAGATTCTCTTTTTTTAATGGAAAAAGAGTCCTTCCCCTTGAAGCCCTTTCCAGTCCCTGCTGCCCAATTTCATTTCAACTGTCTCTGTTTTTTGAGTGTTGAGTGTCTTTATATATATATATATATATATATATATATATATATATATATATATATATATATTATTGAGTACTTATATAGTGCCTTTCCTTGGTTAGATACCAAGCTCTAAGCAGTTCGCAATCCATATTCGTTACAAAAAAGGATTGTTTGCCCAGATACAGCTGACTGAAGAACTGCCTGCTGGAGCTACAGTCAGTCAATGCCATCAAACATTGGTCCCTCAGTGTTTGTTTTTGTTTGTTTGTTGGCCGATGTGTCTGTGCCCGTGCGTGCGGTGCGCATATGTGAACACGAATGCTTTTGTATGCATATGTGAACACGAACGCTTGTGTATGCATATGTAAACACAAACGCTTGTGTATGCATATGTGAACACACATGCTTGTGTGTGTGTGCGTGCGCGCGCGCGCGCGCGCGCGTGTGTGTGTGTGTGTGCAGGGAAGATGTGCATAATGTGCCTGTGATTTGTGTGACCATGCTCCTGCGCACATGTATCTACATATGTATGTGCACATGTTTAGGTGTGTGCCTGCGTATATGGGGTGTGTGAAGTATACTGCTTGCGCACTGTAGTTGTGGAGCTACACAACCTGACTGAATTAGGTTTGGCCATGTATTGAGGCGCCAGAACAAGTGGTGTTGGAGACTTGAAAAATGAGACACAGGACAAAAGATTAAACAGGGAAACAGTGAGTATTGACAATGCACTCCAAAACCGTAAGAAAAATCCATTACTTACGTTTTGGTTCATGCTTTTGTTTATGCACAAACATTTCTCTGTACATTTTTTTTTTCTGGACCTTGGCGGCATAACTGTATATATTTAAATCCTTGTAACAACAGAGCTCGACAAAAGTTAACGAAATCTGAAGGTGTTGTCGCCAATAATCTGTTCACCTCCAAATACTTGTTTCTTGCCCAGAATCAGTTTAAGTGAAAATACCTCAAATGGAAGAAATGTTTTTTGTTGTTGTTGTTTTTTGAGAGCTACTATACAATTCTACAATTTGAATCAAAAAACAAAAAAAAAAAAACAAAAAAAAAAAAAAAAAAAACAAGCATCCACTCACTGATCCTTGTCTTTCATCTCACGAATACCGCGTCGATCTTAAGACGGAATGCCCCCCATCTTTACAAATCCTTCTGGCAATTTTCAGCAGTCTCTCCAGCTGTTCGACACATACTTTGGCTCGACCTGGACAACCCATGTCTCAGAAAACGTCAAGAGCCTTCTCCCTTTTCCACACTGTGGACATTCCTGACCACAGCGATAACTGTACAACTTCTACAGCCAGCAGCCAGCCAGCTATGGGGCAACAGAGGCAACCTGTCGAGCCAGCTACCAATCACCACAACTGCTGACAAATTTTAAGAATCATTCTTAGTGATTCTGAAAAAAAAAAGACAAGTTACAAGACAAAACACAACACGTTTCGACCTCTTGGGTCTTCTTCAGGCAAGTTAAACATAATTCAGAACAATGAAAACGAAGAGCGAGCAATCACTTGTCTTCAACGCCCATCTTGCACTGAATATGAGAAGATATAGTGATTGCTCGTTCTTCGTTTTTATAGTTCTGAACATTGTTTATCTTGCCTGAAGAAGACCTAAGAGGTCGAAATGCATCATGTTTTGTCTTGTAACTTGTTTGTCCTTCTTTTGGGCAGACTCGCTAAGTATTATTTGTGAAATTTGTTTCAATTTCCACCTGCAGACACCTCACTTTGAAACTTGCTGCTGACAATACAAGGAAAAGGACTATCCACAGTCTTGCCAAAAGCCTTTCAGCAATTGTTATTCATAGCTGAGTGTCTGACTATATGGCAAAGGAGAACAGAACTACAATGGGTACAGAAATAAGAGCTGTTACAATATGCAGGATTGTCCAAGTCATAGTCTGAACGAGTGTGACAAAGGCAGGTTGGAAAAAAAAGTATACATGAATTTTTCTTGTGATATATTTCACTGCCCACAACCACACCAGAGCCCCTGCACACTTCATTTACCACAGGCACCCCACGACCACCTCAGAGGGTCAGAACAATTCATTTCAACACATCCGTCCACACCCATAACAGAATTTGTGTGCAGTTCAGTTCATTGACCTTGACCACCAACACCCCACAACAGGAGTACTTGTTTAGTTCATTGCACCACATCCACCCTCACTCACATCAGAGTGTCTATGTGGTTCATTTCTCCACATCCACCTACATCCACATCAGAGTTTATGTGGTTCATTTCTCTACATCCACCCACACCCACATTAGAATGTCTGGGGTTCATTTCACCACATCCACATCAGAGTTTATGTGGTTAATTTCTCCACATTCACCCGCACCCAGATCAGAGTTTATGTGGTTCATTTCTCCATATCCACCCGCACCCACATCAGAATGTTCGTGTGGTTCATTTCTCCACATCCACCCACACCCACATTAGAATGTCTGTGGTTCATTTCACCACATCCACCAACACTCACATCAGAATGTCTGTGTGATTCATTTCGCTACATCCACCCACACCATTTTGAAGTCCGCCACTACTGCTGCAGGCTTTCGTGTCGTCTGTTCAAAGACTGTCTGCTACGAAAAGGGACACCACTTCGCTGTCAATAAATCCTTCAACTTTTCTCCGCTTGAATGCGAGTTCAAACGCTAACGTGGACTTGTCCTGTCTTCTATGGGACCTACATAATTATGTGCAATGTTGATGCCTGGATCCCTTTTAGAACTTGAATGGCTTAGATCAAGCGAAGGAAACCAGCTCTTGAATAGCCTTCTGCAGCGTAATGGTGCTCGTCTCAGGCATTTTGGTTTGTATTTTTTTTTTTTGGGGGGGGGAGGGGGGGAGAAGGGAGGGGATCATTTTGTTTGTCATGTGAAGTCCAGAGTTTAACTCCCCCAGACATTTACAAATGATACAGAAAAGACAGAGGCAGCAGAGAAAGTTCAACAAATCTTATGACACCTGAACTTTCTACTGACTGTGAAATTGCCTGCGTCGGAAAAGGGGGGAAGGGATGTCGGCAGTTTAGCACCGTGTCTAGATGTCTTACAGTGTCACCGTGTCAATGTATATATCAGTCTGTCTATCACCTTTTCGTTTAAATGAAGGTTTCTGTATGTCACCATGTCTCTATGTCACCATTTCTATGTTTAGGGATGGTAAAGGTTTGGTTTCAATTTGACATATCCATACTGTGACATGTAGACATGGTGACAAATAGCCTTGGTGACATGAAGACATACTCCCAGGTAGGGGCTCAAATAGGCAGGATTTTTGTTTCCCAGTACAAGTTTGTTAAGGGTGGGTGAGGAAGGGGGTTCGGGAATGCATTTGGTGTCTGTGCCTGTGTCTGTTGAAATCCGTACTTGTAAAGGTCTTGTTTTTGTTTGTTTTGTTAACATTTTTGTTTGTTCAAGATTTACCACTCAGTGAAAATTCCTTTTTGTAAAGGCTTGTTTCTGTCTGGAAATTTGTTGTTGTTGTACAAGATTTATGTCCTAATAAAGATTCTTTCCTTGTAAAGGCTTTTGTTTATCTGAAACATCTTAAGATTTTTGTAGGTGTCTTTACTCAATTTACTTACCAGTAAAGATTGCCTCCCCTTGAATACTTTGCCCTTTCTGTTCCCTCCTCCCACACACCTCCAGTCCCTCGGTACACAAGATTGTAGGCACATCGTCAGTTACAAAGCCATATGTGTGCATGATGATAAGTATTTGTAAGGAGGAGGAAAGTAATTATCAATATGAGAACATCATCTTCACTTCCTGTCTTAAAGGACTGTATTTAAGGTTTTTGTTGTTGTTTTTCTAAAGAATATTATGGAGAAGTTCCACTGTGGTGAAAGATATGTGTACTATGTAGGCTTGCTGGAAGGGCCTGCAATACCCAGCCACTTGAACATTGAGGAAGCCAGCTACAAAGTGATGCTAGTGGGCAAAACTGGTGTGGGCAAAACCAGCACAGTGGCCAAACTGACGGGTAACGATGTGCCACTGTCACACAACGAAACACCTGGTTAGTAGCTTCATCAACTCATGCTCTCTGTGTGAGTGTGTGTGTGTGTGTGTGTGTGCTGACACTTGACTGTTTAATTGTGGGTTCCTTGCGTACTTATGAATGTGTACATTCCATGTGTCTGTGGGTGCATGTGATGGAGGTAGGGATAATGGGAGGTTTGGGTGGGGGTAGGGGCCATGGAAGAAGATTTCAGTGGTTGTGAAAATACCCGAGAGAAAAATGTATAGTTGGGTGTTGGTGATTTGGTGTTCAGTTTAAATGTGCTACTAAGTGATTTGTTGTACAGTTTAATTTCTTTTCATTAAATGTGGTACTAAACCTCTGTCTGTTGCGTGCGTGCGTGCGTGTGTGTGTGTGTGTGTGTGTGTGTGTGTGTGTGTGTGTGTGCTGAATTTGTATTTTTGTGCATGTTTATGAGAGAGTGGGCAATGTGTGTGTTACAAAGCCATATGTGTGCATGATGATAAGTATTTGTAAGGAGGAGGAAAGTAATTATCAATGTGAGAACATCATCTTCATTTAGAGACCTTTCAGTCTCAGTATTCATTTATCGAATAACTTGTGCATATTACATTTGAATAATCTATGACATGCATTCCATTTAATACTATTTGATACAATGCTATGAACTGTGGCATAATCTGGTGTTTTTTTTTATCTGGTTCCAGGACTGCAGACAAGTCATGTCTACTGGCCAGGTAGGATCAAACACCTGGGGAAAACCGTTCTCTTCAATATCCAGCTGTTTGATGCTGGGGAAACAGCACTGAAACGATATGACCACATTTTACCTGTGAGCTGCCACTTCCGGGCTATTTATTTTGGGGCTGTGTTTGAACTTGAGTGTACTCCTACCTTCATCTTTCAGTTATTTTAGATTAATGTGAAAATTGAAATAATTTCATCTATGTTCTTTGCTCATTGTTGAATGCCTTGATGCATGGGGAGCTGGAATAGCTCAGTTAGTAGAATACTGAACTTGTAAATCTAGTGATCTTGGGGTTGTAGGTTTGAATCTTGCTATCAACTACCCATGTGAAGGTATCAGACTCAAAGCCAATGATTGGCTCAACAAGAACCCTGGCTTTGGTCTTTCAAAAGAGAGCAAATCCTTATTGGGAGGTAAATCAATAGCTGCTACCAGGGCTTCCTAAGTTTAAAAGGGATGCTTCGCTCACTGTTTTAAATTTGTTGGAGTATTTTCACCACGATTTGGAAATTTTAAAGCATAAAAACCAGACTTCCTGCCCATGCAGTGCTCAGAGTGCAAGTTAAGATTGCAGGCAAACATTCGTCTTGACTGCATCTTCTCTCCAGTCAAAACTGACAGGGTGCTGCATGTGAAACTGAGAGCCAAGCAAACATGACAGCTACTGCATGAATTTTTCAGCAGTTTTTAGCTATCGGAGTCACTACTTATATTACGCTGTGTCAGAAACTCACCGACTCTGCTTCAGGCTTTGCAGCTCACTTTTGCTTGTGTAAACTCAAAGCATTCGCTGCACACTTACAGAATGATCAAACCAGCAGTTCGATGGTTTCGAGGGGGAATCAGTCCTATGCATTCTTAAAAGTGAAAGGAATGCATTGAACTTTACAGCATGAAATATGTGCAACATGTTTATCATTAGGAGCCCAGCACTAGTGGTGTATTCATTGTGTTCATGCAAATTTGTCAGGCTCGAAGTCTGTTAGCAAGTCAGCATGAATCCCAGCCCAAATGTTTGTTGTTATTATTATTACTATAATTATCATGAAGGGTACTTATAAAGGGCCGATCCTCAGCTCAAGATCAAGCTCTACGCACCCTACAATCCATGGTCTCCTTTATACAACGGGTTGGAAAGAGCCAACCAAAGAGCCACCTGCTGGCACTGCATTCAGTTGCTTCCCATGTCATTCATTCTCTCAGACACTCAGTTTTTCATTCACCCTTTCGGTTCATCCTAGGTGTATACAAGTCATCCATACCAACAACCAAACTGGTCCTCTCCTCTGAAAGTTGGTAAATGGGATTCTATCAGGAATGTGCAAAATGTCTTGCATGTGTTCACACATGGAACCTCGGTTTACAGTCTCGTTGAAAGGTTTTCTTGGGAAGTGGAATCAGAACCATTGTTTACTCCAAGGGAAAAAATATCTCCCTGTACCGAAACGTCCCAATGGATATTCGAACCTGCAATCCCAGGATCACAAATCTGGTGCTCTACCAGCTGAGCTATTCCGGTCCCCAAGAATTTTGGAAAGTTTCACTGAGAGGTTCCACAAGAACACATATTGTTTACTGATGTAATATCTAAGGCGAGAGAGAGAGAGAGAGAGAGAGGGGGGGGGGGGGAGTGAAAGGGTTTTAAGGTGGCTAGTTAGTATTTCAGCTTTTAATACATTGTTGGCTGAATGGTCTCTGTCAACTGTTTTTGGGAAGATACCACACAGTATGGAACATCCAGTTAGAACTAGTAAGATTACTGTAGAATCACGGCATAATAATCATCCCCAGAACAGTTACCATGACACTGTTTGTGTGGCAAGGTGGAAAATGATTGTTGTATGCTGATGTTCGCCCTACTTGTCTGTTATATCACTTCACAGAGTAAAACTACCAGTGTTTGTGTGTGTGTGTCTGTACTCACGTGTGTATAAAGACTGGGATTGTGAGTGTGATGACGCATACACATATTGATGCAAGTTGTATTTGATGCAAAATATTATTGTCAAGTTATACTTTTTAATGAACGTTAATCCTTCAAAAGTATGCATATCTGGTTTTATATGACTTGTAAAACTTTCAGCTCAGGGCTATGAATTGGTGGTTAGGAAATCTAACAAACACAGGCTTGTGGGTGTATCTGTGTTGACATTAAGTTAATGGCTGTCCTTTGCAGGCCTGTCAAGATGGAGTGGATGCCATCTTGTTCCTGTTCTCCTTTGTGGACAAAGGAAGCTTTGATGAGATCCCGCAGCTGTTAACTCGCCTCACCAATCCTGGAGACGGCATTGCAAAAATTGTCCTGGGCACCAAGTATCCTTTGCTTCATCCCATCACCTAGTGTGATTTTTCATATGATCCTTGATGCAGGTGTATCATTTATTTCATCCTGTTTACCTGGTGATTTTGCTTATGATCCTTCTTGCGGGTTTCACAGTACTTTAACATCAGGCATGCGTCCAGTGATTTCAGAATGCGTGCTGAATCTTGTAAACTCCACAAGGGTTATATGTGTGCTCAGGGGTTGTTATAAAGGTTGGAACTTATGAACAAGTAACCCCTTTTTTTTCAGTTTTCATGACAATGTTTAATGAATGTTGCTTTCTTCTGCAGCTGCAACAAGTTTAGAATCAACCAACATGGCATCCTTCATCATTATTGTGTCAAGAGTTCATTCTTGTGTTAACATTCATCTATAAAGAGTTGATGACACCGACTGTTTGTCTGCTTAGTTCAAGAGAAATAGCTATAAAGTTTCAGCAATAATATGTATATGTATATATATATATATATATATATATATATAATATTTCAATGCAGGGTAGCTGTCCATTGGCCCAGTTTTATCATTGAATGTTGATTAAATAATTCAAGGGAACATTTTCCTTCATAACAAAAAAAATCTTGGAATATGTATCAGATCGCCTCTCGAGATTAAACTTTCGCTGCAATGTTAAGGATTTTTGAAAGGGTGGAGGGATTGAGAACAAATAGTCAGTATTGGTGTTGATGCTGCATGTCTGGATATCTCCCATCTTTTCTTGCATGAATGTTGTCAACATTAGCCGTATGTGCTTATAGAGGGGCAAGTTTAAATTCCTTAACTACAGACAGGTTTGATCTCCACGCCCACAGTGAGGTAACGCAGAGAGACATTCGTGACTTTGAGAATCACTGGCAGATTCCCGTGCTGTGCATTCGGAATCTGCAGAACACTCAGCAAGCAGAGAGCTCTGGTGGGGGGGAGGGTTAGGGGATGTCATTCCCGTGCTGAACACATTGTGTGAACATTTGTGGCACAGAGATGTTTCATCGTCTGGCAAAAATCTCTAGTTACTGTTCTTTCTGTTAGGAAGAAAGGTATTGTGAGCATTTATGTCTTCTGTCATGAAATAAAGTAGGGGTATGTACTTTATGGTGGTGAATTTTTGGACTGAAATCTCAAAGGGTGAGTGACAAACATTATTTGTATTTATTCTTTTTCGTTCTGCAGAAAAATTTGGCTGGGATAACATCCTATCATGACTGGTTTCTGCCCTGTGGTAAAAATTTGGAGGGGTGTTTTGAAAACCATCGTGTCATACTTCAGTTTAATGTCTGAAACTTATCAATTTGTTTGTTTGCACCAGGAGTTTTTAATGTTATGGTTGTTTGCAGAGTTTTATACCAAGACATGTCATTTCTTTAAACTTACGACAGCTTTTACATAGACTTGAGAAGAATTGAATTGCCTCTCTTGCTTTGTGTGTGTGTTATTAAATTGGGTCTGACACATAGTGTGAATAACTTTTCACGATGAATTATTGACTTCCATAGAATCAGATTCAATTATTTGTTTCATTTGGATTGAGTATATGTTGACAGCACTGAAAAAATACAATAGCTTACTGTCCCCCCACCACCCCCTTTCCCTGCAGTTTCCTTTTTACTTTCCCTGCAGTTTCCTTTTTATCAGTCAGGTAACTTTGTCTCTGTTGTGAAGAAAGACTTGCAATTCCTATTTTTCAGTGCTGAAACATTGTTCTTGTTGTGAAGAAAGACTTGCAATTCCTATTTTTCAGTGATGAAACATTGTTCTTGTTGTGAAGAAAGACTTGCAATTCCTATTTTTCAGTGATGAAACATTGTTCTTGTTGTGAAGAAAGATGCATCATTCCTTTCTGTCAGTCACAAAACACTGTCCTTGTTATGATGTAGAAACACTCATAATTCCTTTTGGTGTAACAGGAAACATATTCCTTGTTGTGAAAAAGGATGCATCCGTTTTGTTTGTTTGTTCATCAGGAAACGTTGTCCTTTTCATCATGAAGAATGGCACACAATTCTTTTTGTCCACCAGGAAATATTGTCTGTAATGTTGTGAAGAATGACACATCATTCTTTTGTGTTAATCAGGGAAAACTGACTGCTGTGAAGGATTAATTATCATTCCTTTTTGTCTCATTAAAAGGTAATGTGACTGTTGGCTGACATCACTTGATCTTTCTTCAGGTAATGTCCAGGGTCAGCAGGCTGATCATTACAGACGTATTTCCTGGAAGAGAAAGGCTTAGAGAGGAAGGGGTTGGGGGGGTGGGGGTGGGGTGTGTGTGTGTGGAGGGCAGTGAATGGGGTGGGGGTGGTGGTACAGGAACAAAAGAAGCAAAGCAGGACACCATTTGAACTCTACCATTTTGACACGTTGCCAAGGGAAGGAATAACGGCACTGTCCTCAATCTGTTGCAGCAATGATCATAAGAGATCAGTCCCTTCATGGTTAATGAATCTGCCTCTCTAATAAAAACATAGTAACCAAATGAAAGATTCAAGTTTTGTTTATTGTTTCTAATGCCACAATATTTCGTACAGTTTTATACAACGATGGGAAATACAACTTTATACAACAACTGTGTGGAAAACACAGACACACGCAAACACAAAAAGAACATTGTTTCTATTCATGTTTCGTAGAAAATTGCGTAACAGCTAACATGACATAGAAGCAAAATAAATCATTTGTCGACAAAAAAATGCTTTTGAAAGATATAATTGTTTGTTAATTTCTTAATTGTTGTTAATCTCCATTTCACACCGACCTTGGTTGATGCAGCGTTCAAGCATGCATTTGTAAGCCTGCGTAACCTCAAGAGAACAGCACATGTAGGCTCACTTTACTCTCTCTCTCTCTCTCTCACACACACACACACACACACACACACACACACACACACACACACACTCATGCACACTTCAACACTGCACTATGTTTATAAAGCAGAAAAAATTGCTTTCAACAGTGTTGTTAAATGTTGTTGATAAACAGAGGTTACATGGATTCTCCATAAAGCCATTTTGTTCTCATCCAAAGTGAAGCCCGAGACATTTCAAACTTTCATTAGACTCCAACAGAGGTTTCCAAAAAGAGTCGGCAATACAATACAGTCGGCAATACAATACAAAGGATGACATTAAAAAGTGAAGGATTATAGTAATAGTGATAACATTTAAATGTTAATGAATTAATAGAGTATTGCACACAACAGTCAAGATATAAAGGTATAAAAATGGCCGTGATATCTTCATGACGATCACTTGGTTATAAAAAAGTGAACCCACAAACATTTTGATAAACTACACTTTGCCAGAACTTAAAAAAGGTCTATACATCTCTGAAAATGTGTTAAGTGCTCACATGATTAAATTGGCCCATATATTTTGGTAAAAAGACAAATTCTTTTAGTTTGGAATACATGATTAGCATGTAAATCTAGTTACCATACTTGTCAACTGACTAAACAAGTCTTGCACGGTACTTAACGTGCACGTGTTGTTTTATTTACAAAACTGTACGCTTTTTCATGACAGTTTCTGATTGAAAGCTGTCAATCGAAAACTTTCAACAAACTATTCCCCCACTTCATTACTTACCTTCTGATGCAGTAATCGGTGACAAAACAAATAAAAAAAGTAACTGTTCTGCAAAGAAGGAACTTGCTCAGTACAGACAGGATGCATGATAATAGTTGAGGCATAGCAGGACATGGCTTTTATGAATAATGCTTGCATAGTAATGATATTGTTAGCTTTGTTCATATTTATTTATATCATCTTCTCAACAAAATTGTGTTTTGATGTTTTTTTGTGTGTGTGCGTGTGCATGTGTATGTGTGTTTTTTTCTCTTGCATATATACCTGTGCATTTCTATCACATCTAACTAAGTCATGGGTTTCATTTTACCCCTTGTGTAAACAGACGACAAGTTCTAATTTTTGGACTTTAGAAAAATGTTGCCCGTTAGATTGTCTTTTTCATGTGTTGATGATGAAAGAAGTAAATAAAGTCGTTGTAATGTTAAAAAAAAAAAAAAAAAAAAAAAGTAACTGTCAGGAGAAATCCTATTCAAAATTCACAAGCGGCTAGCTGTAATGCCATCGGTGTCTGAGCAAGAACCAACTCCAAATTCACAGATATCCTGCTATAACATCACCAGTTTCTAATCAAGTACATTGCACTTGTACTTTAAATCCACTTTGAAATTTCTGAACGTCAGAGACCATTTCATTATCAATTGAGCCAGTGTTGTCATTAAGTGGTCAAAGACAGTATCAAGAAGAAAAAGAAATCCACTCACTAACCCCTGTATTCAAAGGAATCATTCATTGGTCCGGTAATTAAAGATACACTAGACATTACATCATGGTATGGCAGAGGTCATTATTGTTGCTCCTGTTACACAGACCAATATCTCTTTTATATTTCTTGATCCTGTGGCACAGCACATGCGTGCACGCACATGCACACAAATGCAAATTCATGATACATAGTTTCTATGTAGGATCCAAAGAATTTCCCTGAAGATTTATTTTTTCTGAGCTTAAGCATCACACCACATTTATGTCACCTCAGATTAAGCATTTTTCATTTCAATGATAAATGTTGATGTAAAAAATACGAACAAATGTGGGTGCACATGCTCACACACACACACACACACACACAAACAAAAGGAGTAAAACATGAAACAGTATTTCTAGTGTACATGGTATTCTTAGCCCTAGAAACCAGATCTTTGCTAGCAAAAATGAAACATATATAACACTTTCCTGATTTTACAAGCGTTCCAAGTCTCAATTGCATTTCCATCTTTCCTTCTAGGCTCTGCATGCATACCCAATTATCCATCTTTCTCATATTTGGAACTTTATCTCATGCATACCCAATTATCTCTTTCCATATTTGGAACTTTATGACATACTTACTTGCTCCATTACATTATTTATCTGTGTTTATAGTTCACTAATATCTTTCCAACACATCAAAAACTTTTTTGTCCTTGTTTGACAAGCAGCGACATTTCTTCTCTCTCAGTGCATATTCTGCCTCTTCTTTTGGCTTCTCGAGCCACAAATTCTTCATCTCTTCCATCTTCATCCTTATTCTGCATGTCATGAGTCTGAAGTTCCAGTTTAAATACAGAACAGTTACCTGTAATCAAACATTCTGTTGCTGTTTCAGGATTGTTAGGAAGCAGATTGACCCTGTAATACTATCTCCATGGGAGATTCTGTAGAGAGGTAATCTTGTACTGACAATGACGTAGTGTGAGGGAACTTTGTTGGGAGGTAAATTTACAAGCAAGAGAAAAAATTCCAAATAAAAAAGAAGTCTTCAAAGGGAAGGAATCTTTACTGGGATATCAAATGAGTACAGGCAAAGAGGAAAAAATTTCCCGTAAAAGAGGGAAGTCTGAAAAGGCAATCTATAGTCTGAAATGGCAATCTATTTTGGGAGGTAAATTTAGTGCAGAGATGAAAAAGTTCTTGATACAAAGAGGGACACCTCAAAAGGGAGAGAATCTATTTTTGGAGGTAAATTTAGTTCATACAATGAGGAAAATGTTCCAGAAAAAGAAGTCCTTGAAAGTGGAATCTTAACTGAGATGCAAGTACTGACAAAACGGTACATGTTCTAGAGAAAAGGAGTCTTTAAAGGGAGAGAGACATTACTCAAAGATTCGTTTATGGGGCCGCTTCAATGTTAATATTCGCTTTGCAATATGAGTTTGGGTATATGTCTGCATTCTCACACACAACACACACACACACACACACACATGCACGCGCGCGTGCACACACACACACACACACACACACACACAAACGCACTGTGGACTTAATAACGCAGTAGACACTATTTTGCACAACATGTGTTTACAAGAAAAGTGTTGCTCACTGCAGGAAAAAAAAAAATACCATTATTTTTAGACAACAATGTGCAAATGATTATAAGGCTTGCCCCTTGATTTTTCAGGAAAAAAATCCATCCATAAATAAGCAGGATTCTTGGCAGAGCACGGACCTCTGATATCAAAGTCAAAAGCAAATGTTTGCCGCAAACACGTTGACAAGCGTTGGTGAAAAGCAAATGTTTGCCACGAACATGACCAGCGTTGGTGAAAACATAACCTCGCTTAGTGGCATTTAGGATATGAACACCATTAAGTTAGCTGCATACACAATGGCAGTTTCATGTTTGTGCTGTTGAAAGAAAAATGTGACTATACCTGAGGACACACAGCTGAAACATGGTGTGTGCATGTGTGTGTGTGTGTGTGTGTGTGTGTGTGCATGTCTGTGTGCTGGACTGATGTGCATAGTGGATTATCAGTGCTTTGAGCTGAGCGGACACAGACCTTAAGCATCAGTGTAGATCATTTGTACAAACTGGCCAACACAACTGAAAGCCCAAAGAGATTAAATCGCATACGCAGTGCTATGAAATATGATAAACTATGCTCAGAATTCTTTTAAATGAAAAAAAAAACGTGTTACCTGTGTAGTCAACAAATCGTGGTACAAGACTGTCAATTTAATTGTCCCTCAAGTTTTTGACCATTTGTTAAAAACTGTATTCCTCCACTCTTCCAGAGAACGCTCATAATGAGGATTTAGATACTTAAAAAATGACAAAATGTAAGTCAGCAAACCACCCTTGATCTTATCACAAACTGTTATTGTGAAACTTTTTTTTCCCTACCAGTAAAGGGCAATTCTTGTGGTGGTGGACCACGTGAAAGATGGAAGAAATGGTATGTTTTTTTTCTCAATTAAATGATAAGACGAAGATATCTTCCCTCTTAAAATATCACATTAGTTCACCAAGAACATATATGTGGATATAATTTACTGTGCATCACGGAATTCATCACACAAAAACAGTATGTGGCTTTATGATCAAATATTAATTAGAAAAAAAAACATGTCGACTCTCCATGCATATATTTTGTTGCCAAAATCAAAGTGCACATTCAGATTATCCAGCTCCTGAAACAAAACTGAATGCAGATACAAACAGAAGACTGAATGAAGGGGCTGCATTCTGTACATCCTACAAAACTGATGATGATAATTCAGACCATGCCCTAAAAGCAACGTTCTGGTCATCGTTGTATTTGTGTGGAGATGCTCATCATGAAATCCATACAAGCCTGGTCCTCACATTCTGAGCAACTGACAGAACACTTTCTGGTCAAACATCAAACAAGCGCAGTTATCCCTAGTTACCCCTAAATCCCACATTCCTACAAAGGCACATAACTCAGCTGACTAGCTGGGGTTCCCAGCAGTAAAAAGCTTAAACTGGCGAGCAGCGCTAGCTGCACAACAATATTCACTACTTTCAGATTTGCCTTGATTAGAGTCTGCTAACTACACTGGGACACGACAAATGGGTAAAAGAGAGAATCCTGCTATCACGAGAGCACATAAACAAAGTAAGTTTTCATTAACCTAAAAGAAAAAATTACTATGCCATTGGACGAAAGAAACAAGATACAAAATAAACATGGCATGTTTCAACTTCTTTGGTCTTCTTCAGGCGAGACAAACAAATATTCAAGACATTGAAAATGAAGAATGAACGNTTGATTTATAGTCACTAATTCTTTCCAAAACATCAAAAAACCTTTTTTTGCCTCTGTTTGACAAAGCCAGCGACATTTCTCTCTTCTCAGTGATGTTCTTGCCTTACTTGTTCTCTCTTCTTTTTTTTAGGAAGCAGATTGACCCTGTAATACTATCTCCATGGGAGATTCTGTAGAGAGGTAAATCTTGTACTGACAATGACGTAGTGTGAGGGAACTTTGTTGGGAGGTAAATTTACAAAGCAAGAGAAAAATGTTCCAAATAAAAAAAGAAGTCTTCAAAGGGAAGGAATCTTTACTGGGATATCAAATGAGTACAGGCAAAGAGGAAAAATTTCCCGTAAAAAGAGGGAAGTCTGAAAAGGCAATCTATAGTCTGAAATGGCAATCTATTTTGGGAGGTAAATTTAGTGCAGAGATGAAAAAGTTCTTGATACAAAGAGGGACACCTCAAAAGGGAGAGAATCTATTTTTGGAGGTAAATTTAGTTCATACATGAGGAAAATGTTCCAGAAAAAGAAGTCCTTGAAAGTGGAATCTTAACTGAGATGCAAGTACTGACAAAACGGTACATGTTCTAGAGAAAAGGAGTCTTTAAAGGGAGAGAGACATTACTCAAAGATTCGTTTATGGGGCCGCTTCAATGTTAATATTCGCTTTGCAATATGAGTTTGGGTATATGTCTGCATTCTCACACACAACACACACACACACACACACATGCACGCGCGCGCGCGTGCACACACACACACACACACACACACACACAAACGCACTGTGGACTTAATAACGCAGTAGACACTATTTTGCACAACATGTGTTTACAAGAAAAGTGGTTGCTCACTGCAGGAAAAAAAAAAATACCATTATTTTTAGACAACAATGTGCAAATGATTATAAGGCTTGCCCCTTGATTTTTCAGGAAAAAAATCCATCCATAAATAAGCAGGATTCTTGGCAGAGCACGGACCTCTGATATCAAAGTCAAAAGAAATGTTTGCCGCAAACACGTTGACAAGCGTTGGTGAAAAGCAAATGTTTGCCACGAACATGACCAGCGTTGGTGAAAACATAACCTCGCTTAGTGGCATTTAGGAATATGAACACCATTAAGTTAGCTGCATACACAATGGCAGTTTCATGTTGTGCTGTTGAAAGAAAAATGTGACTATACCTGAGGACACACAGCTGAAACATGGTGTGTGTGCATGTGTGTGTGTGTGTGTGTGTGTGTGTGTGCATGTCTGTGTGCTGGACTGATGTGCATAGTGGATTATCAGTGCTTTGAGCTGAGCGGACACAGACCTTAAGCATCAGTGTAGATCATTTGTACAAACTGGCCAACACAACTGAAAGCCCAAAGAGATTAAATCGCATACGCAGTGCTATGAAATATGATAAACTATGCTCAGAATTCTTTTAAATGAAAAAAAAAACGTGTTACCTGTGTAGTCAACAAATCGTGGTACAAGACTGTCAATTTAATTGTCCCTCAAGTTTTGACCATTTGTTAAAAACTGTATTCCTCCACTCTTCCAGAGAACGCTCATAATGAGGATTTAGATACTTAAAAAATGACAAAATGTAAGTCAGCAAAACCCACCCTTGATCTTATCACAAACTGTTATTGTGAAACTTTTTTTTTCCCTACCAGTAAAGGGCAATTCTTGTGGTGGTGGACCACGTGAAAGATGGAAGAAATGGTATGTTTTTTCTCAATTAAATGATAAGACGAAGATATCTTCCCTCTTAAAAATATCACATTAGTTCACCAAGAACATATATGTGGATATAATTTACTGTGCATCACGGAATTCATCACACAAAAAACAGTATGTGGCTTTATGATCAAATATTAATTAGAAAAAAAAAACATGTCGACTCTCCATGCATATATTTTGTTGCCAAAATCAAAGTGCACATTCAGATTATCCAGCTCCTGAAACAAACTGAATGCAGATACAAACAGAAGACTGAATGAAGGGGCTGCATTCTGTACATCCTACAAAACTGATGATGATAATTCAGACCATGCCCTAAAAGCAACGTTCTGGTCATCGTTGTATTTGTGTGGAGATGCTCATCATGAAATCCATACAAGCCTGGTCCTCACATTCTGAGCAACTGACAGAACACTTCTGGTCAAACATCAAACAAGCGCAGTTATCCCTAGTTACCCCTAAATCCCACATTCCTACAAAGGCACATAACTCAGCTGACTAGCTGGGGTTCCCAGCAGTAAAAAGCTTAAACTGGCGAGCAGCGCTAGCTGCACAACAATATTCACTACTTTCAGATTTGCCTTGATTAGAGTCCTGCTAACTACACTGGGACACGACAAAAATGGTAAAAGAGAGAATCCTGCTATCACGAGAGCATAAACAAAGTAAGTTTTCATTAACCTAAAAGAAAAAATTACTATGCCATTGGACGAAAGAAACAAGATACAAAATAAACATGGCATGTTTCAACTTCTTTGGTCTTCTTCAGGCGAGACAAACAAATATTCAAGACATTGAAAATGAAGAATGAACGATCACTTGTCTCCTCATACCTTTCCACATCTATTGTGAGGAGATGAGCAATTGTTCGTTCCTCATTTCCATCGTCTAGAATGCTATGTCGTGCCTTTAGAAGCCAAAAAGGTCGAAATTAATTGTGTTTGTCTTCTAATTGTTTCTTTTTTCGTTTGGCTGCTGCACAGTAATTTTTCTTTTAATTTTGTTTCAATATCCACCTGCTGGCGCCTCACTTTGAAACTAAGTGTTTATTACTTTGGCCCATCTAGCATCCACTACAGACAGTGTGTGTACTATGCTTCACCACCTGGATGTCAGATTACAACAAAAAACCTGGCATATTATAAACTGTGACCAGCACAAAAACAAAAAAAAAGTCAACTAGATTTAAAACAAAGATAGTGGAATGATCCACAAAGGCAGGAAATAAAAAAAAGTAAATGATTGGGTACAAAAAAAGACAACAACAACAAAAAGGCGGTACATGAACAACAGCAAAAAAAAAGACAGCGGCACTGAGAGTAAGAGAAAAGAAAAAGTGAGAGTTATCTGCAATAAAAGAGCTCCTAGCATCCCCATGAGGAAAGAGTAAAACTACCATAAAACAACTACTAAACAAAACAAAAAAACATACAAGAACAAAATTCAACCTTGACTATTGACATCTTAAAAGCAGAAAGGATTAAGCTGTGCCAGTTGTGAAAAATGAGAAGGATATCCGCTGAGAAACATAGACAAATGAATCATAAGACAAAACAGCCCATTTCGACCTCTCAGGTCTTCTTCAGGCATGTGTGTGCAAGCGTGCATGCATGTTTTTTGTGTGTTTTTTGAGTGTGTACGGGATCATGTGGTGTGTGTGTGTGTGTGTGTGCATGTGCGCGCGTGTATGCACCCATTTGTGTGTGTGTGTGTGTGTGTGTGTGTGTGTCGATATGCACTCTTGTTTGTAGATGCATGGTACTTACTGCAATATTTATCTTCTTATTGGCTTTATTTATGTTTTTCTTTAATCTCTTCTGTATTTGTAAGTACTTACGGCTTATGTAAGATTAAGCACCATATATATATAATCATTATTATCATTGTGTCAGATACACAACACTCAGGACAATGAAGATGGGCATTGAATTTAACGCCCATCTTGAGCCAAATTGGATGAAAATAAGTGATTGCTAGTTCATTTTCATTATCCCGAGTGTTGTGTATCTTAAATATATAATCATTATTATCATATATTACCATAAATATATAATCATTATTATCATTGTGTCAGATACACAACACTCAGGACAATGAAGATGGGCATTGAACTTAACGCCCATCTTATGCCAAATTGGATGAAGATAAGTGATTGCTAGTTCATTTTCATTATCCCGAGTGTTGTGTATCTTACCTGAAGAAGACCTAGGGGTTGAAATGTGTCATGTTTTGTCCTGTGGTTCGTTTGTCTACGTTTTTTTTTTTGTGGAGCCTCATAAAAATAATTTTTTCAAATAGATTTCCGCCTGCAGTTGCCTCACTTTGCAACAAGATCCAAATGTGTTGGCCATTCTGCTAAATTCACAACACCCAGTCCAAAAAGAAAGAAGAAAGAAAAAGGATAGCACCAAAGAAAAATACATAAAAGGCTGGATTTGGCTCGGATGCCTCACACTCACTCCAAAGTTGTACTTTATAGTAGCCTAATTACAACATAATAGCTGTATGCCATAAATTCTATTTCACACACACACCCACACCCACACACAAACACACACTCACACCAACACCAATACCAACATGAGGAGAAAATTCAAAACAAAAATATAAACATTGTGTGGAACAAAGACTGGAAGTGGGGGTGGGGGATGGGGACAATAGGGGGTGGGGGGGCAGATGCAGGGGGGGGGGGTAAATGATGAAAAAAAAAGCAGATTGGGTGCTAAAAAAGGGGGGGGGGGGGGGGGGGGGGGGGGGGGGGGGGAATGCAGACAGAGAAGTAAACAAAGAAAAAAAAAAAAAGGGCAGACTCAAAAAGTGACTCACAGACTCCAGTCTGGGACCATCTTGTCCTCAGGAGCCTCAGACTCAAGGGAAATAAATGTCATCATCTATGTGAGGTGACAGAAAAGGGAAATGTTCAGCACAAACTCCCAGATGGTGAGGTTACAGTTTGAACTGAATCCAGCTTCAGTATGGGGGTATGGAATTATAAATAAAAGTTTTATATCACAACAGACTTCCCTCCTGACTACTAGCTCTTTCAAAACATTTCATCACTTGCAACATAGATTCAGTAGAACCAGCCCTTTTTACACATTTTTGAAAATTTTATTTTGATTTTACTTGTAAATTCCTGTGGATAAAAATAGAAAGAAGCTGAATCATATACTGGTTCTTTTACCCTCTTTTTGCATATCCTATAGAGAAAAACTCCGTCTACATTCTTAACTTTTTAAACATCACCTCCCCCAAAATACTGGATTCCTGTTAGAACTCTGTGTGTGTGTATGGCGAGTCATTGAATTTAAAATGTCTCAAAGATAGTTAAGTCTCAATAACCAAATGAGTACAGTGTGACTGATCAGCCTCTGTTGCATCACTGCACCAAAGACATGAAAAAACTAAAAATGAGCAAGACACGCATCTGTATGAAGAAAATTCATGTATGTGCAGTATTCAGAAATTCTGGTCAACCTGAAATGTTCTGTAGTAACTAAGTAGGGATGGTTCTCCAAGAATGTGTCATGCCCTGTCATCAGTACCAAACTCTTGCCTGTCTACCACGTCTTTTGCTGGCAACAGTTTCAGTAATTCTGTTCATTTTTACAAACCAATTATGTCCATCATATGTGTGCTTAAGTGTGCTTATGTTACATTCGTAAAGAATATGTTTGCACAGGTAAATGAAAGAATCACTGCCATCTTCAAAGAAGTGAAAAATACAAAGGAGCTTGAAATTATTGGTTCCCTACAAAATGTTGGTGTGCCTCGAAAGTGATCATTGTTATGGCATTTACAGAGAAAGGGCATTTGATTGATATTTCTGAATTGCGTCCCTCCTCTGTCGTCTACTCAAAACAGTAGCAACACTCTTTTCCTGCTTTTGATGAGGTACATATTTGTTAACTTTTTTTTTCACTTGTACATACTGCTAGTTTTTAGGATATAACTTAAAAAAAAAAAAGACAGACTAACATCACAGAAATAATCAGTCCATAGATTTAGAATGTTCAGCAAGTGCTTAATTTCACCCAGAGGTTTAAAATGTTCAAATAGTGCATAATTCAGTACAACATGGAAATAAAATTCTCTCACAGGGCACAGTTCACATCACAATGTCTGCTGAAATGTGGTGAGCAGTGCATTTTCTTCAGCATCACTATCCTCCCAAACTATGCCATTCCCTTTTGTCTTCTTTTTCACCAACTTCGATATGACTCGAACTACATTTCTCAGACTCTAAGACTCACGTCATATCGCATACTTTGTCTGAAATACGACAGAAGCTGTTTGCTATACAAAGGATTGCCATTTTTTACATATCACAGTTGTTCGAATGAAATTGCTATGACAAGCTCCATGCTTTTTTTTTCGTTTTTTTTTTTCCCCCTCAGTGATTGTGTGCAAGATTCTAGCTTCATCAGTGGCATCTCTCTGTACTTTTTCTGGATTTCCCAGCTAAGTTTCAGTGTATATGACTAAGAATCACAAGGTCAGAGAGGAAAGGGAAACTACTGGGCACATGCTTGGGTAGCCATCATACTACACGTTACAGGCACTTGCCAGGAGTGCTATCGGCAGCCATAATGAAAATAAAGGATAAGCTTTTTTTTCTTATCTTTTTCTCTTTCATCCCAATGTGATGTACACACTAAGCTATGAAATTCACTGAATTGTGTAAACATTGCTCAGAACTGGTTGATACCTGCCTGAATGTTTATCTGTTACAGCACCAATCAGCCAAAAAAAAAGAAGGTAAGACAAAAAGGTACAGGTAACGAAGCAAAACTGCTCTCTCCAGCATATTCTCCATTTTTTATTTTCCATTTCGTCATCTGAAAAAGTACCTTCCTCTTGTAAATTCATTTATAAAAGAAACTGTAAGTGAAATGCATGCAGAGAAAAATCCAAAGAATATGAAACAAAAAGAGAAAGGGGAGGAAAAAGTCAGAGGAAAAAAAAAAAGGGACAAGAAAAATGCTGATGGGATGATAAAAATCAAGAGACCTGAAGGGAAACAAATGACAAGAAAAAGTTAATCCAAAGGAGAAAAATACAAAACGAGAAAGGTTGACAAAATGACAAGAAAAAGAATGTGCTGATACACACATAGAAACTTTTGTTCAAAAAAAAAAAAAAAAAAAAAAAAGGAAAAATAGAAATTCCAGCAGAAAAATCTCTTACGCAAAATAAGACTGTTCAAGAATGACCTTTAAGATTATCTTTCACATTTCAAAAACTTATTCTGGGTGAAGTGTAACTGTAAAACAGATTTCTATTTTATACACCAACTGTTTTAAAGGTCTTTTCTCATTCAAGAACTACTTATGACCATAAAAACAGTTTGAGATGTATACTAAAACATAACAGGTTTACATGGGGTGGGGGGGGGGGGGGGGGAGAGATGGGGAGGAAGGAGGGAGGGGGGGATGATTTCATGGGGGGGAGAGAAAAGGCTCCATTTTCCATGTTGGTGATCAGCTGGCAAACACACTTTCTGTGTTGGGCCAGTTGTGTACGAACCCACACCCACACCCACACATGCACTGTAAAAACAGCATCAAGCTGGAATGCCCATTTTGATTCAAAGTAATTAAACCTGTAACAAAAAGCACACGTGGAGAAATCATCACAGTCGCGGTGAATGCCTAACAAACCAGACACTTTCTACTGTTGAAACATTTACCGATAAAAAACTGCAGGTTAAAGTGCAATGTCGTTGAAGCCATCCATGCATGTCGTGGCTGAAAGACCCACCGTGAACAGCGACCCCAGACACCATAACCTGCCTGTGGTCTGCACTGCATTGTTTCAGTCACATGGTCATGGTTTTGCTCATTTTTACAAATACTGAAATCAACTCAGTTCATCAAAAGCTGGTGACTTTGAAGAAGGCAGCAAGACCACTGCCAAAATCTACCTTTCAGTAGCTATGTTTGTCTCTGAGAGACCTGTGGATCTTTGGTAGTATCAAAAAAATATATACAATGACATTAACAGCCTGAAACTAAATCTAGTACCCATACTTATTTCAACTATACATTCACATGTACAAAATTTCTTCACATGCAAATGAAACCAACATATTTTGCGTCTTTTTTAAAAACAGGCACAGGTAAACATTTCTACATACAGACCTCTCTTCTACTGACATGAATGGGTGAAAAGAATACAGGCTCTTGATGAGCAAAGCCACAAAATTTCTCATACAGTTTAGTTGTGGACTCTGTTACTGTCATTTATCAATCCTGTGGTCAGTGTTTTGCATAACATGCAAACGGTGAACCACACTGACATAGTTGTCCCTTTGCCCTATTCAGAGTTTATAGCAATGAAGGCTCCAAATGTTAGGAATGTTTCATTGTTTTTTCATGCAAACTTTTAAAAATGCATATAATATCAACAAGCAAGTAAGATACACAAATAATTAAATAAAATGCATATATCAACAAGCAAGTAAGATACACAAACAATTAAACTGTAAAACTACATACTGTGATGCAAATTTGCATAATAATGCGGATTTACTTTTATAAAACACACACACACACACACACACACACACTGAGAAAAAGCATATCACTAATCAAAATAAGTTACAATAAATGACATGCATATAGTTGAGTTCAATCTGCACCAAACCAATGTCCTGCTGAATTGTCTTCAACAGCAAATTGTGGAACAAACCTGAGCATTTAGAATATTAGTAGGTCTTACCTGGAATGCAAAACACTACAACTAATGGATCAAAGTCATATAATTATTCATACTCAGGTATATTGATACACAATTTCCTGCATATTTCAGACTTAACATATTCATATTATATTAACCCTTTTTGTTCTTAAGTTTAAGTTTCTGTATATATATCAACACATCATCTCTGGATTTTTTTTTTCTTTACAATTTATTTGTGCACATTTCCTATTTTGGAAGCTTTTGTGTAAATCCAGAGAAGCTGAGCCTTTGAAATGGCTGTTTAGTGCTTGTATTAATATCAGCCTTGGTATTTCTGTAGAAGATAAAGAAAGGATAGTTACCTCTAATGCAATATTTTTGACTGTGGCTGTAGCAGTGTGCAAGTTACAAAACAAAATTATTACAATTCAAAAACTAAACAGGTATAGAAGACAAGGAATTCTGTTCAAATTGCACAAATCTGTGCACAAACAAGAAAGAATGTAAATGAATATGAAGCTTGACAAACACATCATTGAAACATCACTCTTACCGCACAGAATTTATCTTCACTCATGATTATAAACCAAAGCTTTTGGACAAAAGTCAGACCTGGGTCCCTGAAATTTGCTTCTGGAGTTTTTCTCCCCTAACAAAAAGAGTACTTCTCTGAGATCTGATGTACCTTGCAAACTTCTTTGTGCTCAACAGTTTTCTATTCTGAAAACTTCCATCACTGAAACTGAAGATGACTTACACTGAGTATGATGACTACAGTAGTAGTAATGTAACTATTAGTTTAAAAAACAGACAATTTCAAAACTAACATATTGCTTGTGAAAATGTCACTAATCATAAAAACAAACAAACAAAAAAACAAGCAACAACAGCCAGAGAAACTGGCTTTTAAACACACTTCATTCGTTTTACTTGCGGCATTTTTGTGGTAATGCTGTGTATTAAGTTTATTTTTCATGAAATGGCCTACAAAAAGACACTCACAGTAAATGAGAGCACACGTCTGAAAAAAATCATCTCTTACATTCACTTTACAGTCAAAATGCCATGATTGCATCATTAAAATCTAACAGCAACTTACTACCGCACAAACCCTTGATACAATGACTGCAAGCTTTCGTACATCTACACCAAGCAAAGCAAAAATGATTAACTGCACAACAAAAGAAGGCGAGGTCATGATTCCTGAACGCTTCGGCTTATTGATGAATAGTCCTCTTCCTCTAAGCGACTGTAGCTTGGATTTGACTGGACTGTAGATTCGCTGGTCTCATCTGGCTCTTTGAACAGCATGGTTATATCCTCGATCCTCTTTCCTTTGGTTTCCGGTACAAAGATGATGACAAAGACAAGGGAGGCCAGCAAGCACGCAGCAAAAGGAACAAAGGAGTACGCATGAATAGCCTCCTGTGAAACAGCAAGAAGCACATGTCAGATTGTCTCTAAGAAAACCTAGAAGTTCTCTTTTTTTTTCTCTTGCAAAAAAACTTGATTAAAAAAAAATTCTTAACATATGGCCAGTAACAAAATAATTATTGTCTACTAACATATATACAAATGTCTGTCTTTAAGCAATTTCTGACAGAAAAGCTGAATCTTCATTCTTTTATACGTGAAAGAAAGCTTGGATTTGAATTAATTTCTTCAAATATGTCTTCTTTTTTCTATATTTTCCTGTTTCAGCTGGCAACAATACATTTATAACCATAAAGACACATTACCACGACATCTGGGACGATATCCTTTCTCCCTCTATACATGCTCACATTTGTTATGGAGATGCTAAGCAAGCACATGTGCGTGTGTATGAGCATCTGCATATGTACCCACGCATACAGACACATTTGCATAAATGCAAGCATAACTCAGTGCATGTATGGGTGCAGCATGCACACTTGTAAATACCGAGTCATATGTATGTGTGTGCATGTGTGCTGTGTGGGTGCCTGCACACATCACTACACATGAGTGCATGTGGGTGCACATGCGACTGTGTTTTCAGGAGTTATGTGTTCAGCTGTATGCAAACCTTACCTCAGCTCTGGAAAGACCAGGCCAACAGTGAAGTTGGACAGCCAGTGACTAAAACTGACACACTGACAGCGGCGCTACGAGGACCCTGAGCAAACAACTCTGCCACATAGAACCACGGGATTGCTCCTGCCAAACAGACCACGCACAGTTACAGATAATAATATACAGGTACAATGATGGGACAGACGTTAATAAATGCAGAAAGTACATGTAATACTGTATCACATTTTCAGGAAAAAGTAACAAAATGAGTTAAACTTGTCTGTTTCGCAAAATATTTTTGATTGTAGTGTATTTTTTTTTCAACAACAATTTTCACAGTTTATGCTATCTGTGCGTTTGCGATTGGTTTGATCAGTTACACTTCTATTCACTGTATAAAAAAAAAACAAACAAATGTGCAACGCAAAGTCATACATTTCAAGGTTCTTGACATTCAGTGGCCTAACTGCTTTACACTCGAGATTTCACTAACATGTATGTAAACCAAAAGGCACATCAATGGCAATTTTGAAGAATCAGAACCATTTATATTGGAAAAAAAAAAAAAAGAAAAGAGGTGAACACTTCTACACTAACTGGCTGCAGTCACACACACAGCACTGACTGGGGAAAAAAAATGCTGATCTGACCTGGACCAGTGGCAAAAGCCACAATGTAGAGGACCACAGCAGCAATGCAGAGGTATGACAGCCAGGAAGCAGAGCCCTGAAAACACACACACATCCATCAGCTGTTTTATACTGCGCGTGTAAACACAAAACATCACTGAGCTGTTCTGACGTCGTGCGAAAATATCTAGCCATCCCTTAGCTGTTCAGCACCCATACATAAAATCTCACTGATGTCAATGAGCTATTTGTACAGTGGGAAAACACAAAATATCAACAAACTGTCTTGATTTTGTGTGAAGACATGTAGGCACCCCTTGCTGATTAGTACATGTATGACAACGCACAAAGGTGTCAATCAGCTGTAGTGTGAGAACTCAAAACCTCAATGAGCTTACTTGACTTTGTGTAAAAAATCTAGACGTCCATTTCACTATTCTGTGCCATGTATGAAAACAAAAAGATTTTGGTGAGCTATCCTGCACAGTGGGAAAACAGAAATCAATGAGCAGTTTTGACTTTGTGTGGAAACATCTAGACATCCATCAGCTGTTTTGTATGAAAACACAAAGATGTCAATGAACTGTTTTGTACAGTGCTAGAACACAAGACACCAACGGGCTGTTCTGACTTTCTGTGAAAATGTCTTGACATCTATTGGTTGTTTAATACCATTTAAGAAAACACAAAGACATGTATAAACGGTTTTATACTACATATAAAAATGCAAGGTTGTCAATGAGTTGTTTTGTACAGTGTGAAAACACAAGACATTAATGTGCTTTTTTCCACTTTGTGTGAAAATATCTAGATGTCCATTACCTGTTTAGCATCATGCATGCACACACAAGGATGTCAATGAGCTGCTTTGTACATAAAAAAAAAAACACACACACACACGACATCAACAAACCATTTCGTCTTTTTTGTCTGAAAACAGCTAGACATATCTAGCTGTTTTGTATCATGTATGAAAACACAAAAATGTCAATAAATCATTCTATGCTGTGAAAAAAACACAAGGCATTAAGATTAGAAGCTGCTCTGTACTCTCAACTGAAAACATCTAGACATTTTTAGCTGTTTAAAAGCACATATGAAAATAAAAGACGTCCATTAGTTGTTTTGTACACGTATGTATGTAACCACAGGCACATGTTAGTTTAAAAAAAATCAATGAGCTGTTTTGCACAGTGTGTTAGATTCTAAGGTACACACACACTGTACCACCACCAAGCGATTCATGCAGTGATGTGCAGCAACAGGAGGAAACGAAAACAACCAACTGGGCAAGAAGAATCATGTAGTGGACAGAGTGACCAAAAAGAGAGGGGTCAGATCCAAAAGCTTTTGATCTCTCTGCCTTGACCAATCTATATATAATGAAATGGTCCATAAAGAACAAACCCCAACTGGAACAGCCCAGGCTTTGAAGAGAGGGAACTGAAGTGACCTGAACATGTTTAATGTCATCAGCTGTACAACCTTGATGACATGAGGGATGCACAACAAAAAGCAAATAACGTAAGCAGTAAATCCACAACAGGCATGAATTAAAACAATGCATCTATTTCAACACCCATGGATGTACCCACACATGAAAGGTATAATAAATGCCAAACTCTACCACCCATCTATAACTACATTAAATGTATATATTCATCACTACTTTAAATTTCTTGTGAATTAGTTTATCTTCCCAGCTTATGCTTTTTTTCACCTCACTTGATTTTCATTTTTTGTTATTCATTCTTTTTTTTCTTAATTAATGTTGGTCAGGTGAGATTCTTCTGTTCCTTATGTTGTTTGCTTATGCAACGTAATTTGCCAGTGGTATTATGATCTCATCATTTCCAGATGCAAGAATCGCTTCTAAATTATGTGTTTCTAAAACAGGTAAAGAAAAATTTATATTCACTTCATACTGGTTGATACACAGGACAATGAAGTACAAAGTGTCGTTCATCTTCAGCTTCTTTACAACACACTAGACACAAATGATCTTTTTCTTATTCATTAATCAACCATCGTTTTTTCAGCATTTAATCTGATAGTTCTCATTCTGTCTGGCCAGAAGACTTTGATGCCACTTATTTCTTATAATTGAAATATATTTTTCAGCCTGAAAAGTATTTTTAAATAAGGAATACCAACCATATTTTGTATCTTCCTGCAGATGATAGTGCCAGTTTTGCTTATATGTATTGATTATACAATCTTTAAATGCCCGATAAAAGCAACGTCACTTACAACGCCTTGGCTGATCCAAACAATACCAAATCTGTTCTCCTCAAGAACTTTTCTGATGCTGTCCACCCAATTCTGCTTTCCCCCTTGTGTTTGCCGTAACAGCGTTTCATACGCTTGCCTACATAACCCTGTCACTGATTACTTGAAGAGAGAGAGAGAGAGAGAGAGAGAGAGAGACAGACAGACAGACAGACAGACAGACAGACAGAGACAGAGAGAGACAGAGAGAGAGGAAAGTTCCTATTTGTCGTGTACGACTTCATACAGCAGAGAACAAAGCCCACCACAGCGTGAATGCAGAAATGTAGTGTGTAAAACTGTGGCTTCACACAGCAGTAGGTATTGCATGCTGTAACAGTGTAACAGTTACTGGACTAAACAGACAGACAAGTACACCACTTCACCTGAAAACAGGGTCTTTACTCTTCTACATGATGCGGTGGTATAACTCTGTTGGTGAATTTATTTCCAGTCGTATTATAAGTTATGATCAACATGGGTTGGAGCACCTACTGCACTTGGGTTAGTAAAGGGAAAAGTAAAACCAAACAAAAAAAGCATACACAGAAAAAGACAACAACAAAAAAACAACCAATCCAAAAGTTTCAGTTTCCGTACGTGTGAGTGTGTATGCACACATGTGAGTGAGTATTGGTATGTGTGTGTTTGATTTGTGGGCTTGTGTGAGAATGCTCTTGCATGCATGCGTGTGTGTGTCACACACAGGTGGGGGCAGGCATCACAATTTGATAACTGAGGTACTTTGAGAGATCCTATCCAATGTCATAAACAAAAAGGCTGTTGACATGATTTTCATGAGTATACACAGAATTCAAAAGCTCTGTCTGAAGAATTTTTTTAAGTCAGGAGAAACTTTAACAGAAAGTAACAAACCTACATGTTCGTATCAACAACCTGACTTTTTTTCAGGCAAAGCATTTTCGTCAAGCAGACTGATAGCTTGACTCTTCATGAAACTAAGAGCCGCTCTCAATTTTTCACTCTAGAAAAAAGCAAAAACAAAAACAAAAAACCTTCAAAATCCAACCTTCTGCATGAAACTATAACAGGAACAGATCAGGAACATTTGTCTGAAAACTCACACACTTTCCCATGATTGTGATTACAATGCTCACTTGTCTGGCAATCCATCTTTTCAACTGAAAAAAAAAAATTACTTCTCATTTTTAAGGCAGCCTACTTACAATTTTTGAAGATTCTGTTGCAATAGTGTGAATGCATTTACATTCATTTAATCCCTGTCCACAAGCACAGAATGGCCTACCTTTCTAAAGGAGGAATAGGATTTAACCTGCCTGCGGGATTTTTCATGCATGCAGTATGCACAGGACCTTGGTTTAAAGCCTCAGCCAAAAAAATTTAAGAGGAGACTGAAGTCTGCAGAGATGTCTAGAGAGCTTCCAAGTTCTAAAAAACCCGAAGTGTAGCATTCTGACATCAAGTTTAGCATCCCAGATTAGAGCATAGTACTCCTATGTGATGCAACAAGTCAGATTCAATCGCACTTTCAGTCGCACTCTCACTTCGCACCCAACATGATGGTGGACTCATAAGGTGAAAATGTCACTAATCATCACATGATTTTGTCCTGAACTATAGAAAATAAAAGTGGCTGTCAATGACCAAAAAATGGAAGATCGCAATTGTCTCTGGCGATTTTCTTCTAATTGTTCTCCCTTTCTACACCAAACTTAGCCAGTTTTTGATCATTTAAGTCTACTGTTCAAAGATCTGTGTTATCTCCATTCTGTTTAAGCTGCCATTAAGTCCATGAAGCGTATTTTTCATTTCTAACATTTTTGGTTTGGGGTGTAGCTTTTCATTACAAAGTTCAGCAGCTTAGTGTTGTCAACAAAACTGTAGTATGCTGCTCCAAAAGAATAGCAATTAGCAGCTCTTGCTTAACACAAAGAGAAAATTTCTCCCTTTCTTACTGCCTTGAACAGGAATCAAGCCTCCAACCTTAAGGAGGCAGATGCCATATCCATTAGACCAACCAGGCCCAAGATTAGCATCTCACGATCAACAACACCTACATTACTACTGCGATTACTGTTTCTACTATTACAACAACAAAAGTCTGGTTTTTTTTCAGTACAATCCACCAACCTGAAGCACCAGTGCTATGGTCAACACCACAGAGAACGTGAACATTCCACCCAGTCCTGCAATCATAAGCGTGCGACGCCCGAGCTTGTCCATCAGAGCAGCGGACACAAACGTCCAGCCCACGTTGACCCGCCCCTGTGGCTGTTGTTGCATACTGGGATACTTTCTTTGTCAGACCTGCACCTTCAAACACTGTGGTGGAGTAGTATATCACCTGGATAGGAAAAGAAATATTCCTGATTTCAGTCAAGTTCCCTCTCCTTGGGTTCACTAACGGCAAAGACATGTTAGACAAAAACCAGTGGATACAGCTCTGATACCTGTCTCAGCTGGGAGGCTGTAGTTTGAGTCCTATAAAGCACATTTATCAATGGGAATTTTCAGCCAAACCTGAGTTCTACTCTGTGTTGAGTGTGTTACTGCTCAAAATAGGTAGACTAAAGCTACACAGCTGAGCATTTCTCATTTTTTAACGGTTATGTCTCTAACAGCGTTGCTCAAATTTCCTGACCAACACAACAGCTGTCTGCATCTCAAAGACCTGGCTGATATTAAAGTTCAGCATATGGACCTGAATGGCACTTCATAGCAACATTTTCATCCACAAAAAATGACTAAAAAATTTCATGTGTTATCTGTATCAGTGTAGAACAGAACAAAAATCACCCAGACTACAAGTACTTCTCAATAAGCTAAAATACAGGTATAAAACTGAAGAGTATATTGCTAAAAAAAAAATGTTGTATATAACGATATTCTTTCCAAGTGGCACCCATATATGCTGATATTAGCAGACACAGACTGAATTATGAATGGCAATGTACATTATATTAGGTCATAGCTCCTTAGAACTGTTATGTCATCCAAAACAGCCCAACTGAACATTGTATAGGACCTTTGAAAACCAAAATATGCAAAATTTCATAATACACTCGGCTTGCCTCATGTGCTCTCTCTCTCTCTCTCCCCTCCTGTAAAGATGTTCTAACCTTTTGTCTTCAAAATGTTAAATGGTATTATCATTATGTTTGATATGTCCGGTTTTTTTTTTAATTCTCTAGCAATCACTTTTTTAAATAATATTTTCCATTATGTTGAAACTAGACTAGTTTGATTTTTAAAAAAAATCTTTCAAAAGCATGATGGATGAGAACTAGCTATGATTCTAAAATCATTAAAAAAAAAAAAAAAAAATTGGGAAAAAAAATTCATGTGTATCATGTCCAGTTCTCATGGTAACCTTTCTATGTCCATGACCTAGGTGAGTCTGTGTTAAAGTTCTTGGTACCAGTGATTCATGGAGAATGTTGTGGGATGCATGTGGTAGCCCCCTCCACAGTAGTAGCTTACTTATTATGCAGGCTCTGTCACTGAGCAATTTTTATCATTATTAGGGGAATCAGTAGCTAGTGTTCTGCCTATTTTGGATCTCACAGGCACCACTGAAACACCTGTATTGATTCAGCATCGGAACAATGTCTCCTCTGCTCAACTGCATCATGTTGAAAAGAGAATGGTCGCTCCCAGTGGTCTATTACTGCTGCAGTTGAAAAGAACAGACCAGCCGCCGTGGCGAAGTGGTTAGCGTCGCGGACTCCCGGCTGGGAGGTCGTGGGTTCGAATCCCATCAGAGAGTCATGTGGGTTTTTCTGCCTCGACCGGCTCCTACCCAGAGTTGAGTTGCTGCGGACTCAGTTGGGAAGACTGGGACCACACAGTTGAGTTTCATCCACTTAATGGATGCGTTTCTGAGAGTGTTGCTCAAATTTCCTGACCAACATTGCAGGTGTCTGTATCTCTCGGGCCTGGTTGACGCCGGGATATATTATGAAAGGAAGCGTAGAGTACAGCCCTGTCATGTAGTCTCAGACCGAAATGGAAATCCATAGCATCATCTTAATCATCCTCATTCTCATCGATCAGCATAAAAAAAAAAAGTCTCAAATTCTGTGGCCCTTCATGCTCTGCTCTCATGGTGACCTCAATTCGATGTCCTCTCACGTCTGTGGCCTTGGTTTGGTTCCGTCGGGGTCACCGGTATCGGCGAGTCCATGGGGGCTGTCGTTGGACGGGCGTGGTGGCGCCCTCCGGAGGGAGAGCTCACTCACGCCGGCTCCGCGACTAAGCAATTATTGTTGTCAGTAGGGGGCTTAGTAGGTGGTGTCCTGCGTATGTTAGATCAGAACAGATGCCACTGAACACCACTGAAGTGACTCGGCAGCAGCAGTGCAGTGTCTCCTCCGGTGGGTTGCCTCTTGACGACTTGACATTGACTGCTCCCTGTGGATTGCCGGTGCTGGGGCGGGGCCGACTGGGCTGTGGCTGTGGAGGAGGTGTCGGAACGAGCGGTGTGGGTGCACTGCCTCTGAGGTGGCGCAGAGGTTGAGACAGCAAAAAAAAAAAAAAAAAAAGAAAAAGAAAAGAAAAGAACAAGTCTCGGTGTACCTGTGTAAAGGAAAGCCAGACTAAGTGAAAATACTGCCCCTGAGAAGGCATGGAAGCTGAGACAGCAAGAAAACAAAAACAATGCAGGTGGCAAACGTTGTTCTTGTTGATCTCATCTTGTCATGCCGAGACAAAGCCAGTCTCTCACAGTCATGTTACAGCTAAAAACTGTGGGAAAATGTTTTCTTTGCCAAAGCCAAGCCTAAAGCGCTTTTTTTTTTTTTTCCCCACAAAATGTTGTGCAAAATAGTTCATAAGCAAACAGAGATCTGATTGTGCGAATGGTTATTCTGGAATTCAAACTTTCATGTAAAGCAAGAATAATTCAATATCATAGTGTGATTTCTTTATAATGATTTTTGGCCTAAATTGCTGAATATGATGAACACATAAATTTAATGTATCAACCTGATACTAAACTATACATACAAATCAAATGTGAAGGGTAGAAGCGTCTGTATAAGATGTCTAGCATTTTGACCAGAACATGGTGACTAATATCACCGGGTCTCGAACTGTTCTTCATTGTAAACTGATAAAACAAATCTCAGAACTCAGGTTACAGTTTATAACCTGTGTTTTTGGTCAATGACCAAAAAAGTAAAAAAAAAAAAACAGACACAAAAACACAGTGTACACACTGTGCACACTCTTTTATGAAAACAACCATGTCATACACAAACGCACGTATTGTGTGCATGAACCATACTTTGTACACACAGGCAACCACATAACACCAAGTAAACAAACCCACACACTCACGTACAGCGTTTATTCCAGAGAACTGCTGGGCAACCATGAGCACAATGCTGATGAT
>JADBJO010005591.1:72500-92500 GCA_016801955.1 Conus betulinus | reverse complement strand
CATTTTACCTGCTACAAACAAAATGGTTGCAGCGTTGTTGATTACTTTATTTGTTCTAACAATATGAAAAAAGAAATATTAAGTATGAAAGTTTATCCCCTTATGACATTGTCAGACCATTGTCCCGTCGAACTAAAAATTCTAGTTTCTGATCTTGCATCAAAAATGAAAACGAATAATGTGTCCTCACAGACTTTACTTGAAGAAAGACTAAGCTCAAAGGACGTAAATGATCGATATTTTTGGGAAAAACATTGTCAGAAGAAAAATATTTAAAAGCGTTAACAATGCCATGGATAAAGGAACAAATTCTCCAAGTGGAACACAATTTGGATAGATATGTTGAAGATGAAACCGCTATTTCTCATTGTTCACTAAACGAGACTGTAAATGACTTTACACATATGCTGACGTCAGCGGCCAGCATTAGTCTTCAGAAGAGAGCTAAGATTCGCCATTTTAAAAGAAAAAAGAACAAGAAATGGTTTGATAGAGAATGCTATGAACACAGGAAAGATCTCAGATCCATATTGAATGCATTAAATAGACAACCTTACAATAAATGTCTATGTCAAAAGTACTATACCAAACGCAAAATATATAATAAATTAATAAAACAGAAGAAAAGAACATACGCTAGTTTTCTTGTCAATGAGATTAATGAATCTCTTTACACAGATCCAAAGACAGCATGGAAAACATTAAAACATTTACAAAACATTAGTGAAAATACCAACTGCGTTCATCAATTAAATGCTTCAAAATGGATTTTACATCTTGAAAAAATCGTCGGAAAAGAAGTAAATGTAGACAAAGACCAAAAGGAAAAAGTAGATGTTGAACTAAAAAATAGACAAATGAACTATACCATGTTATCAAACATTAATTTGCCTATATCATCTGGTGAAATTAAAAAAGCTTGCCTACAGCAAAAAAATAACAAATCACCAGGAATGGATGGCATAACTAATGAGATGATTAAAACTAGTCTTCCAATTACCATACACATCATTACAAAAATGTTTAACCTTATTTATAAGAGAGGAATTTATCCAGATTGGTGGAAAAAAAAGGTTTGAATATCCCATTATACAAGAATGGTAATCCAGGGGATCCAAACAATTATCGGGGAATAACACTTACCAATACATTGGGAAAAGTGTTTTGTACGATTATCAATAACAGAGTGACGGATTACCTTGAACAAAATCAACTTTTAGTCAAAGAACAGGCAGGATTTCGAAAGAATCACAGAACAATTGATCACATTTTTGTTCTGAAAAGATTATAAATGAAGTATTGAAAAAATTAAAAATGGTAGATTATATGGATGCTTTGTCGATTTTGAAAAGGCATTTGATAATGTATGGCATGAAGCAATGCTGGTAAAATTGAACAGAATAGGTATAAGTGGAAACTGTTTTGATATAATTAAAGATATGTATACGAATGCTACCATTCAAACAAGATCACATGGCCTTTTGAGTAAAGAAATTTTTATCCGCAAGGGAGTACATCAAGGAAATGCTCTCAGTCCTACTTTATTTAATGTCTTCATAAACGACATTGTAGGGAGTTTGGATAATAATGATGATTCACCCAAATTTGATGACTCGAATGCTTGTAAGGTTCCATGTTTATTATATGCAGATGATCTGATTATTCTTTCTCTTACAAAAACTGGTCTCCAACAAAAACTACATAATTTAAATGACTATTGCCAGTGTTGGGGGATTAAAGATAAACAGAGAAAAAACAAAAGTTGTTATATTTACAAAATCAAGCACCAAAGTACCCAACTATTTTTACTGTGGTGAAAACATAATTCAAACGACTGACGAATACAAATATTTGGGAATCATTTTCCACAAGAATGGAAGTCTATTGAAAGCACAGGAACACTTAAGTAAACAAGCAAGCAAAGCATTACACACTCTACACAGGACCTTTAGAAATACAACATTTAATATAGATACAATAATCAAACTGTATGATGCGTTAATAACTCCAATATCAATCTACGGGGCAGAAGTATGGTTCCCCTACCAAACAAACAAACTGACTCCTTTGAAATAAAAAAGCTATTTGATGACTGCCTGACAAGTAAATTTGCACACGAAAAAATACATATCAAATTTTGTAACAAATGCTTGGAGTTAACAAAAAGTCAATGGTACTTCCTGTATTAGGAGAATTAGGTAGATTTCCAGTGAGTTTAAAAAATATGTCAAACAATATCATATTGGCTACACATTCTCGATTTGTCAGAAAATTCTCTTGCCCATAAAATGTATAAAAGCATGTATTATCAAGTGGACAAAAATGATCCTTGGTTGACATTTGTTAAAGATATATTGATAATATAAATATGGGACATGTTTGGACAAACCAATTTACGTTCAATATACGAAGACTAAAAGTTGTAATGTATGAAAAGTTAGAAAATGAATACATTCGATATTGGAAAGACAAGAAAAACAACTCACCAAAACTTAATTTTTACAACACAATCGCAAAAGAATATGAAACACAAAATTATTTAATCTATGTTACAGATCCGAGGCACAGACAAGCGTTAACAAGACTTCGGATCAGTGCACATGACTTAAGAATAGAAAAAGGGACGATATCTACATATGTCTAGAGATCATCAAAGACTTTGCAATCATTGTAATGTATTGGAAGACGAAGTTCATTTTCTTGATCACTGTGAAAGGTTTGATGCAAACAGAAACATTTTAATGAAGAGCATACAATTTCTTAATATTAATGCTTCAAATATTGTTCCAAGCCAGTTAATGACTATAGAGAATGCTCAGTCATTATTAGGGAAATTTGTGTATGATTGTTTTGTTCTTCTATGATTACCATGTTGTGTCTCATAAACCCCGAGGTTTCATGACAATAAAATTTATTCTATTCTATTCTACACACACACACACACACACACACACCATCACACACACACACACACATCACACACACACACACACACACACACACACACACACACACACACACACACACACACACATCACACACACACACACACACACACACACACACACACCATCACACACACACACACACACACACACACACACACACACACACACACCACACACACACACACACACACACACACACACACACACACACACACACACACACACACACACACACACACACATCACACACACACCCTTGACAGAATTGCGCTGCTCAGCAGCCTCCCTCCTCAACTCCTCCAGCTCCTCCCCCACATCCTCCGTCCTCCTCAGCCACACCAGGCCTGCGCACACCATCGCCCATGTCATTTATCATTTTGTTTTTCTTTCACCTTTTTTCCAGCCAGTCTGGCCATAGCTTGGCCACCTGAAAACTACCTTCATGTTCTCAAACTGGCCAGTCAGCCATTACGGTGTCATGTCACACATATACATATGCATTAGAATTTTCCAGCACACTCTAAGTAAGCCTATACACATATACTATAAAGGAAAACTGCCTGTCTGTCATAACCAGTGAAGGTCTGGTGCTAATTTGAATGCTACAACCTGCTTCATTCAAGATATATGCAAATATGGAACTACAATTTTTCACAGAGTTCTGGTATGAAAAAAAAAAGGAGCAATGAAAGTATAAACAGAATGGGAGACGAGCACCGAGGAACAAATAGAAGACAGTTTTAGCAATGGATAAATGGATAAATCTGAGAGAGAATATTGAACATAACATGTTGAACTGGGAATCGGTGAACAAAAATGTAGTAGAAAATAAGGAAGTGAAGAATGAACCTGAAGATATGTGTCATTTATGGTGCTGCAAAAGAGTTTAGGTATTGCAGTTCACAGCCAACCGATTCAGTCAAACAATTTCAAACGATCAGTTGCCCTGGTGACATTCTTCCAGAGAACACAAAACCACTGGAATCTTCAGTATTTTCTTTTGCAAACAGGACAAAAAACATAAGTGATAGTGGTAATTACTTTCATTGTTTTTTTTTTTTTTTAAAATAAATTTTCATGTACTTACTTTTTATTTATTAACGTATTTTTTTCACAATTTCGAATGAAAAGTTGAACAGTGGAAGATATTTCTTGGTAACATATGGGACATTATAAATGGATCACTGCGACAGCTGGTGCACCAGAAGAAGTTCAGAAAGGAACAAATGTATTCTTTCTCCCTCAAATCTGCATAAACAATGCATGACTGTGATTGGTTACCAACAGCATGATGTTCACGTAGTTCTGTCTTGATGATATAAACAGGTGGTAGATAGCTGCTGGCTACATGCATGCAGGACACACAAAGAAAAAATACTGTTAATGTAAAATGTGTTCCAAATACGATGTCTTCATTTTGAACAGCAGCTGAACATGACTACACACACTGATGAAACCATTCTTCACTTGGACAAAATGTATACATGTAGCAGGACAAACACTAGGAAGAATTTCTATGTAGAATACATGAATGGCGAAGGGCAAAGAACCCTGAGGCAAAATATAGTACATAGTAACAGCACAAACAAACCAGCCGCCGTGGCGAAGTGGTTAGCGGACTCCCGCTGGGAGGTTGTGGGTTCGAATCCCATCAGAAGTCATGTGGGGGTTTTTCTGCCCCGACCGGCTCCTACCCAGAGTTGAGTTTGCTGCGGGCTCAGTTGGGAAGACTGGGACCACACAGTCGAGTTTCATCCACTTAATGGATGCGTTTCTGAGAGTGTTGCTCAAGTTTCCTGACCAACATTGCAGGTGTCTGTATCTCTCGGGCCTGGTTGATGCCGGGATATATTATGAAAGGAAGCGTAGAGTACAGCCCTGTCATGTAGTCTCAGACCGAATGGAAATCCGTAGCATCATCTTAATCATCCTCATTCTCATCGATCAGCATAGAAAAAAAAAAAATGTCTCAAGTTCTGTGGCCCTTCATGCCTTGCTCTCATGGTGACCTCAATTTTGATGTCCTCTCCACGTCTGTGGCCTTGGTTTGGTTCCGTCGGGGTCACCGATATCGGCGAGTCCATGGGGGCTGTCGTTGGACGGACGTGGTGGCGCCCTCTGGAGGGAGACTCACTCACGCCGGCTCCGCGACTAAGCAATTATCGTCGTCAGTAGGGGGCTTAGTAGGTGGTGTCCTGCGTATGTTAGATTAGAAAAGGCGCCACTGAACACCACTGAAGTGACTCGGCAGCAGTGCAGTGTCTCCTCTGGTGGGCTGCCTCTTGACGACTTGACACTGACTGCTCCTTGTGGATTGCTGGTGCCGGGGCTGCGGCGGGGGCGACCGGGCTGTGGCTATGGACGGGGTGTCGGAATGAGCGGAGTGGGTGCACTGCCTCTGAGGTGGCGCAGAGGTTGGGACAGCAAAAACAAAAAACAAAAAAAACAAAAAAAAAAAAAACCCCCAAAAAAAAGCACAAACAAGGAAGACAATCTGAGGCAATAAATAGTACAGAACAGCACCAACAAGGAAGACAATCAGTGCTCCCAAAGTGACACAATTAGAAGCAGATAACACTGAACAAATGCAGGCATGCTTAGAACTTCCTTTTTAATGGAACTTCTCTGTTTTCTTTTGTAGCCTCTGGTCTGTACGTCTGTAAGATGAATGGGTAGCTCAAGCTGCATTCACTTGACATTATGTGCATGTGATCGTTTCATAATAGAAGGAAAGATCTTTGTTGATTGTTTTCTTGCTGGTCATTTTGGTAGGAAGGCGGGGAGCATGTTAAGGTAGAAGGAAGAAAAATGAGAAGAGGGGTATAGAAAAACCAGGTGGTTTTAGGACATCTGGCGATATGTGGGTTCTTTGGGATCGAAAGGAGGGGAGGGGTGGGGAGCAGGGGTTGGTAACGGAAGTCCACAGCTGCATGTATGCTGCTTGGATTCTTGTAGTGAAAAAACATTTTCCAAAACCAACACTGCTCTCTTGTTTTTTTTTTTGTTTTGTTTTGTTTTCAAAGTTCAGTCTTTTCATCTGTTCTGATTCCTGTGCAAAACAGGCAGCCCACACAAACACCACCGCATTCAAGAACACCTAACAAAAAATGATTGAAAACGCTGAGGGGGTTAGGGGTGGGGGTATGGTCCAGAAGATATTTTTTAAAAAGTCATTTATTAAGAGAACAGCCCAGTAATTGACTTTATATACAAACAACCAAAATGAAAAAGAATACAAGGATAGAAAAGAAAAAAAAAAAGATAAAAAACACTGTCATGAGTCGGCCGAATGTTCTCGAGCATTTAGGCAAATTAGGGTAGTTTTGCTGTTGTTGAGAGCAAGTTCCTTGGGTTCTTCAAGTGTGTGAATTCAGGCATCACCAGGGGGGGGAATACCCCGAGTAGTTTACTGAAGGAGGGAGTTACTGGGAAGTGTTTCACATGTCCGAGGGATAGCGACAAGTAGTTGCCGACCTGCCGGTCCTGGCTAGAGAAGAGTGTCCACCATGAGACTGGCTATTAACTGGGTTGTCCAGCGGGCTAAAAGGAAGGCAATCGTGTCAGGTGACCGTCACGGGTAGGCGACCGCCAGCCTGCAGGCCGAGTACAGCGACCCTTCAGTCGTTTCTGTTCTGAGGCATGAATGGAAGGCTTCTGCCTATTGAGTAACTTGCACCTTGTCGTATGTAGAGGTAGCAAATACTTGAACCATCAGTCCTGGCTGGTAGAGAAGTCCAGGCTGTTAGTATAATGGGTAGCTTTGGGGAAGGGAACATGAGTTTGAATAGGAGGTTATGCATTAACCACTGGTACCCAAGTCCTTGTTGGTGCTAACAGCTGTGTGTGTGTGTGTGTGTGTAGGTGACTAGGATTCCATTGGCGGAATAAAAATAACTTGGGGAGTTATTGGTACAAATCGTGTGTGATGTATGTGAGCCAGTGATTCATTGGTTGAACCAGTTAAAACTCGGGTTCTCTCTTGTTTGAGAATGGATATAAGGTGCCTGGAAAACCAGGAAGGTGTGACTCACTTAAGGGAAAGTGAACTCGCCCGCTTGCTGGGGGCTCAAGAAAATACAGCGTGAAGCAGAGGTTTGCTGTCGCCTCGTTGTCCCCTGGGTGGGGACATAAGACAGTGGAGGTTGCTGTAGCCTCGGAGCCGACGACGAGAAGAATTGTCTCCCGTGTGGGGACGGTCGACAGCAAGACGTGTTCGCCTGTTGGAGCCTAGACAGGGAGCTGCCAGACAACGGTGGGGTGTTTGCAGCCAGAGAAGACCTGTGGGAGAGGCTGACAGGAGCCCTTTCCGGGAGAGGGCGGAGTGCGGTGGAGTCCGGAAGACTCGGTGTGAGGGTGCGACTAAAGCTACGTTACCAGTGTCCCCCAACTGGGATTTGGCCAATCGGGAGGACACAACAGTGTGGCAGCTTCAGCTCGTGGTCGCACATGTGATGAGAGAAACTGACGGTCAACCAAGGAATGCTGGCAAGTTATGAACATTTTATTTGTTCTTAAGTTTATAAGTGTGCAAACAGAATAGTGAAATATTGTCTTTCCTGGTTAAGTAAGAATCACTGAAGAACAGGGGATGCGATTTATGAGATTGTCTGTATGGTGTTACATTGTTGTATGATACAGATAATTGTGTTGTGTAGTGACGGGTGGGGGCTCGGAGTCAAGTTAAATAAAAGTTGATTATTTTCTGTGAAATGTTATTGGTTTCCCGTCACCTTTGTGCGGGCCCGATGTGAGTGACAGAGTGCATGTGCCTATGCGAGAGCGCATTTTGGTTGTGAAAACGTAAATACTTCTGTCTATAACCCCCTGCATCCCTGAATATGATAATCATATTTTAATAACGAGGGGGAGCGTCGGAGACCCCGTCACAAATTGGGGGCTCGTCCGGGATGAACATAAATGAGTCATAAGTGATTTTGATTTCTAGGGTTTGTTCAAATTACAAGGGATTTGAAATCTGTCACAATTGTGGAAACCCAGATTTTTTTTTCTTACCGGGAAGGACGTTAGTCATGTGTTGATTGATTTTTTTGATCTTTTTTCATGACTGTGCCTTCGTTTGAACTTGCTTGACTTGGTTGCTGTTGAGATTGAGTGTGTGTAGCACAACTGTTTGATCGCTTTATTTAGGAGTGATCGTGTGGATCGCTTTATTTACGAGTGATCGTGTGGATATCGCTTGTTACTGTGGTTGTATTAGCTGGCTGATCGAGGGTTAGATAGCTTCAAAATGTCGAGTGAAGAGGGTACTGAGACAATGGGTCCACTGAAAAAGATGGACCTCATAGAAGAAGGAAAAGCTTTAGGACTAAAGGGCCCGGAACTGAAGGCATATGTAGATGAGAACTGGCCCCGTGTAATCGAGGCTCAGAAAATACAAAGGGAAGAAAAACAGAAAAAAAGAGGAGGAGAGAGAAAGAGAAAGAGAACAGGAGAGAGAAAGGAGAGAAAAAGAGGAGAGAGAGAACAGGAAAGAGAAAGAGAACGGGAAAAAGAGGAGAGAGAAAGGGAACGGGAAAAGGAAGAGAGAAAAAGAGAACGGGAAAAGAGAGAGAGAGAAAGAGAACGGGGAAAAGAGGAAAAGAGAACGGGAAAAAGAGGAAAGAGAACGGGAAAAAAGAGGAGAGAGAGCGGAAAGAGAGAGAGAGAGAAAAAGGAAAGGGAAAGAGAGGGAAAGAGAAAGAAGGGAGATAAGGCAGTTTGAGTTAGAAAAATTAAAATTGGAGAAAGAACGGGACGTGGACGCAAAACCCCAAGCAAACTTTGCACCACATGTCAGTCCCTTGATCAACATGCCAAAGTTTGATGATAATCCGGACCATTTAGAGGATTTCATTTCGCAGTTTGAAAGGATTGCCAAAGATCAGGGCTTATCCGAAGAACGGTGGGCCACAAATTTGTCCGCGCTGCTGACACCCAAAGCTAGGGATGCTTTTTTCTGCTTACCACCGGAAAAAACAGATGGATTATGAGTCGGTGCGCGATGCTTTGTTTCAGAGGTACCAGGTAACCGCCGATAGATATAGGAAATTGTTCAGAGAAACTGTTCGTAAATCAGGTGAGACACACGTACAGTTCCTTTATCGGCTTAGAACTCTCTTTGATAAATGGATTAGGTTAGGGAACATCGAACAAACTTTTGAATCTTTGAGGGAGGAGACCGTTAAGGAGCAAATTCTCTCCACTTGTCGGAAAGATCTCACAGTATTCTTGGCAGAAAGAGAATTAGGAAGTTTAGAGGAGTTAGTGAAAGTTGCAGACAGGTATGAATCTGCCCATGATCAGCGTAATGGGGCAAAGGGATCGAACCAGTCGTCCCGTAATGCCCAGACCACACAGGCAGAGAGTGAGTCGCCGACTCACTACAATAAGGAGGCGAATTCGCAAGTAGAAGTGGATTCGAAGTCCCGTGGCAACAGTGGGACTCAAGAGAATGTTAGAGTGAAAACGCACATGTTTTAAATGCGGGCGAGAGGGTCATATCGCCAAGGACTGTAGCGGACTGCGAATACATTCAGTTGTTGCGTTGATACAGTTCAACAGGAAGGCAGAGTGCCACCACCAACTACTAGGGCAGTAGTAAACGGGAAGCCGGTGACCTGCTTGTTAGATACAGGATTGACTCTGGCGGCAATGGTAGAACCCGGTTTTGTGAGAGAGACAGACTACACAGGGGAAACCACCTGCGTGCGATATGCAGATGGAAGAATTAATCGGCTACCTTTGGCCCGTGTCAAAGTAGAGTCAGAGTTTGTTAGGAGTACTCTCACTGCAGCAGTACAAAGGAACCTTCCCTATCCAGCTTTGTTAGGGGGTAGGTACATCCTCCCAAAGCCTAACCAGGCTGTGAGTCAAGTAGGGAAAGCAAGGATAGTGCAGGGTAGGGACTCCTACAGGAAAGTAAACAGAAAGCAGGTGAAGTGCACAGGCGCCGCTGGCAGTAGAGCTAGCGCTGATCATGGTGTGCGTGGTGGTGGTGCAGTGGACCATGAAAGAGGTGGCCGTAGTGGCGATGTCGTAAGCCATGGAGGTGGCCATAGTGGCAGTGCTGTAGGCCATGGTGGTCGTAGTGGTGGTTCAAAAAGTTGTTGGCGTTGCCGTGGTAGTCAGAAATGTAGGAGCCACGTGGCAGACCTCAGGGTCGGGGCCAAGAGGGACCACAGAGTAACTGGAAACCGGCAGCTGGACTGGAACCAGGGTGGCTGTAATAACGCATGGCAAGAAGGTCGAGGTGACCAGCTATCGTTAGAGAATGCCAAAGATAGTCAGCTCATAGGAGCAGACAAGCCAGTGTTGGAAAAAGGAGAAGTAAATAAGGCTCATCAAGTAATGGGCATAGGCACTGAGTGGGGTTCGAACCAAGAAAGCTCCACAGATAAAAAGAAAAAATCGGTTCGGATAAGATGAGTGAGGGATCATCTCTTAACATTTTGAAAAGGGGAGATGATCGTCGTCGCAGTGAATGGGCGCGACAGCCCAGTTCACGTGATCTTCGCGCTACAGACCCTGAGGCAATGGAAGTCAAGGGGATTGAATACCAAGGAGATTTTGCCGAACAGGCTAGAAGAGGATCGCGCAGATTTTCACGCGCTCCTTTGAGGACTAAAATGTGTGAAGGGTGCGCTGACTCTCTCTGTGAAGCCTGGAATGCGCAAACAATCTGCCCCAGGTACTATTGGCGAGCCACAAACGGCGGTCAAGATTGAGAGGGGCAGGAGTAGGTCAAGGGTTGGAATAATGCCTCCAGGGTGTTGCTGTTGTAGTGTGAACAACAGAAGTAGCAAAATAGTAGGAGCAATGCCTTCAGGGTGTTGCCGCCTTAAGTGTGAGCGGTAGCAGTGGGACAATAGTATGACCACTGCCCACGGGCTGCTGTTGTGGCGTGAGCGATCATCCATTACGGACAGCTACGGGGTAAATAATGTAGCTGGCTAGTTGGGTGTACACAACTGTGGTGACTCTGAAATACTGTTTTTCTTTTCTTTTGATTTGGTTGGCCCATTGTGTGGTGCGGTTGAGCCTATATTCATGTGTTATTCTTCATTTTTTGATACATGTTTTTCAGTTGATGTTGCTTTTGTTCATTGCCCTTTTATGGAGCGGGGATCACTACGTACTCACGTGTTATGGTTTTATGATTTTTCTGGTTGATATCTGTTTGCTCATGTTGTTTTGTCACTGCTCGGTAAAGTGTGAAAATGTCCTTAAGTTGTGAAATCAGGATAAGTGTTTAATTTGCATATTGTGTGCGAGAGAGCGTGTGTGGGGCCACACGCCTGAATTTGATTTTGATATTACGTACGTTGGGGCACACGCCTGAATTTGAATCATGTCTTTGTGGATTGTGGCCACCCCCCTGAATTTGAACCTTGGGTAAATCATGGTTGTGCTATTATTTGAAGTGAATGGAATGATTAATTAATATGTATGAACATGCTGATAGCTAACGCTATAGGGAGAGTTCTTGATTATATGTGAGCCAGTTTAGAGTTAAATATTGTGCACAGTCGTTTATGACTGACCAAGAGTGACCTTTGTATTATCTGATTGATGTATTGGTTTTAATTGAGCACATTACCCATGTTAGAGATGTTGATGGAAGTGATGTCTTGAAGCATAGGGGTAGTATTGTTACATCGACCCATGCAATTGAGTTTGTTTTATCCAATCTGAGAACATTCGTCCTAGAGGAAATGTTGATTGGAACAACATTCTTAGGTACGGGGGTGTCATGAGTCGGCCGAATGTTCTCGAGCATTTAGGCAAATTAGGGTAGTTTTGCTGTTGTTGAGAGCAAGTTCCTTGGGTTCTTCAAGTGTGTGAATTCAGGCATCACCAGGGGGGGGAATACCCCGAGTAGTTTACTGAAGGAGGGAGTTACTGGGAAGTGTTTCACATGTCCGAGGGATAGCGACAAGTAGTTGCCGACCTGCCGGTCCTGGCTAGAGAAGAGTGTCCACCATGAGACTGGCTATTAACTGGGTTGTCCAGCGGGCTAAAAGGAAGGCAATCGTGTCAGGTGACCGTCACGGGTAGGCGACCGCCAGCCTGCAGGCCGAGTACAGCGACCCTTCAGTCGTTCTTGTTCTGAGGCATGAATGGAAGGCTTCTGCCTATTGAGTAACTTGCACCTTGTCGTATGTAGAGGTAGCAAATACTTGAACCATCAGTCCTGGCTGGTAGAGAAGTCCAGGCTGTTAGTATAATGGGTAGCTTTGGGGAAGGGAACATGAGTTTGAATAGGAGGTTATGCATTAACCACTGGTACCCAAGTCCTTGTTGGTGCTAACAGCTGTGGTGTGTGTGTGTATGTGTAGGTGACTAGGATTCCATTGGCGGAATAAAAATAACTTGGGGAGTTATTGGTACAAATCGTGTGATGTATGTGAGCCAGTGATTCCATTGGTTGAACCAGTTAAACTCGGGTTCTCTCTTGTTTGAGAATGGATATAAGGTGCCTGGAAAACCAGGAAGGTGTGACTCACTTAAGGGAAAGTGAACTCTCGCCCGTCTTGCTGGGGGCTCAAGAAAATACAGCGTGAAGCAGAGGTTTGCTGTCGCCTCGTTGTCCCCTGGGTGGGGACATAAGACAGTGGAGGTTGCTGTAGCCTCGGAGCCGACGACGAGAAGAATTGTCTCCCGTGTGGGGACGGTCGACAGCAAGACGTGTTCGCCTGTTGGAGCCTAGACAGGGAGCTGCCAGACAACGGTGGGGTGTTTGCAGCCAGAGAAGACCTGTGGGAGAGGCTGACAGGAGCCCTTTCCGGGAGAGGGCGGAGTGCGGTGGAGTCCGGAAGACTCGGTGTGAGGGTGCGACTAAAGCTACGTTACCAGTGTCCCCCAACTGGGATTTGGCCAATCGGGAGGACACAACAGTGTGGCAGCTTCAGCTCGTGGTCGCACATGTGATGAGAGAAAACTGACGGTCAACCAAGGAATGCTGGCAAGTTATGAACATTTTATTTGTTCTTAAGTTTATAAGTGTGCAAACAGAATAGTGAAATATTGTCTTTCCTGGTTAAGTAAGAATCACTGAAGAACAGGGGATGCGATTTATGAGATTGTCTGTATGGTGTTTACATTGTTGTATGATACAGATAATTGGTTGTGTAGTGACGGGTGGGGGCTCGGAGTCAAGTTAAATAAAAGTTGATTATTTTCTGTGAAATGTTATTGGTTTCCCGTCACCTTTGTGCGGGCCCGATGTGAGTGACAGAGTGCATGTGCCTATGCGAGAGCGCATTTTGGTTGTGAAAACGTAAATACTTCTGTCTATAACCCCCTGCATCCCTGAATATGATAATCATATTTTAATAACGAGGGGGAGCGTCGGAGACCCGTCACAAACACAAAAAAAACCCAATCACCTTTTTCTGCATCATCTTCTTCACCATGAACCACCAGCAGCAAAAACTCGGGGCCTCAGGACAGCACGGCAACGTCACCAGTTGGAAAACAACCGGATAATGATAAAACCTGAAACAGAACAAACGGGAGCGTTAACACACAGGCATTAACTAACTAACTAACACACACACACACACACACACACACACACACACACACACACACACACACACACACACACTCTCTCTCTCTCTCTCTCTCTCTCACACACATCTAATCTGAAATACTGATGGGAACAAGAAAAAAAAAAAAAGTGTTACAATTAAGACTCAAATCACAGAACCAGTATACTTTGACCTCATCGCAAATGCAATTTCAATTGGGCCACCTGTACAAACATGCATACACATGCAAGCTCACAACAAAAAAATGCAAGCTCATAACACACACACACAGACACATACACACACACACACACACACACAAACTCACAACAAAAAAAACATGCAAGCTCACAACACAAACACACAAACACACACACACACACACACACACACACACACACACACATGCACTAACCCACAGCAACAGGCCACAGATCCTCAGTGCCTAGCAGCACGTCCAGTCCTGTCACCTCAGCGATCACAGTGCCGAAACAGATGGCAATCTGGTTATAAGTCCCACAGAGACCTCGCAGGGAGACCGGGGAAATCTCTGACAAGTACAGAGGTGCCACACCTGAGTTGATACCTGAAAGGCAAAGACATGTGTTGTATGGAGCTGAGCGAAGCACCTCTGTGTCAGAACAGGAGTTGAAAAAAAAAAAAAAAAAAAAAAGCGAGAATACTTGGGAGAGATCACAAACCTCTACGAAAGTCAAACAAACCTTGGATCACCCTTTGACCCATACGACAATTTTTTGTTTGTTTGTCCATAGACCATGTTACCTCTGTCCACCACGTTTCATTACAAGTTTGTTCATAGGCATTTATGTAATCATGCTGACAGGCAAACCAACCAACCAACAGATGCAAGTCAAAACATAACCTTTACGATAGACGTAACCAGTGAAGATTTTCTTTTTTCAGCATTGGACAATAATCAACATAGTAACTAGAGAACAATTTGTTTCAGCATTCGACAGAGATCTATAATCCAGTGAACTTTTTTTTTTCTTATCAGCACTGGGCAATCTATAGCTACTGACTGTTTATATAAAAAAAAAAAAAGGTTAACAAACTGAAAGTTTGCAATAATGGGTAATTTGTAGCTTTTTTTATTCCAACTCCCTAAAGGTTTAAGGTTAAAACTAAACAGACTGAAGCTTTCCATGGGTTCTAATTGTTTAGTTGTGAATATTATTTACCCAACAGTAACAAAATATAAACTTCATTTTTGAGAAATAATATATTCAGCACACTTACATTTTCAAAAACATGCAACCTCCTTTTCTATTTTTATTTTGTAAGAATTTAAAAAACTCATCCTATCTAAACAAAACACATACATGAATTACTTGATACACATAGCGAAATGAGATATGTACCAAAGATGACAGAATCTGATACCACACCATACTAGTGTACTTAGACCTTGTTCTGTTACGTTTAAAAGAAAAGCAACAACAAAAAATCTTAGAATCTTTACCAGCACTGACACCGATGATGATACGCCCAACGATGAGCATCTCGTAGGATTTGGCCCATTGGAGAAGCCCATCAGCGCTGCTGCTACAACTACCATACCATTGTTTCTTAGCAGCGCTCCTTTCCTGCAAATGGAGGGCACTTAGTATTAACCTCTTTAGTGCTATGAGGCAGTAATGTTTTTCAAAGCTTTGTGTTGGTAGTAGTACATTTCTTCATCAATTCAGTGCAATGCTACATTAAGACTGACAGCTCTTTACTGTGTGAAGAAGAGAAAACATATGAAACCAAAATCACTTTGCTTTATATTATACAAGACAAGGGAAATAATCATCTGGATAAAGACAAGCACCCGTGCATTTAAACAGAGTGGCTACAAATTAGCTGGCACTGTGAAAAGGGATACTGCTGTTGAAAGAGTGAAAAAAAGAAACCAACAAACAAACAAAAACAGGTCTAAGAATGTGTGTTAACATACATGATGTTTCATCAGTAAAGATTGTTTAAAATCATCAGTTTTGTTAACTGCTTTTCAAACATGTGACATAAAAAATACCAAAGAAAATGTGTGACTTCTGGCTATTTTTCAACACCATGCATATTAAACTTGGTTTATACATTACAGTTTTTGACATATTTACAGCTTACTAAACATTTTTTGACATATTTACAGCCTGCTAAACACTCTTTACATCAAACACAAAAATTTCAAAGATGTAAACGAAAAAAGGATCAGTATCTTGCCTTGCTTTCTAACTTATCTGCCTTTGTCGGAGTCCCCTTTGCTTGCATAGGTTACCAATTACTTCCACACAAGAGATTTGTTCAAAGGGCTGGGCTGCCCTCTAAGGTAACCATTATATGCCAGGTTCCCTGCTGTCTGCTGTTCAGTGGGGTTGGCCTACTGCCTGAATGAAGCCTTTGCCAGCTCATGAACCATTGTCACATGATTGTGTGTGCATCAAAATTGACAGCAAACTCAGGAACCACTATCAGCAGTGAAGCACGGTGAACAGACAGCTAACCAACAAACAGAAGGCAGTCACAGTCAATCGGATCAACAGGACAGGAAGAATACCCTCAACATGCACAATGGAACTCCAACTGGAGAAAGGCCAAGGTACTGCTCCTGTTCCCTCTACATCTCTGAACATTCCCCTTCCCCTCGGTCACTGATTAAGTGATATATATAATATGTGCTGGTTGTTATTTAGGAATGTGTGATGTATATATGCTTGCAGATTTTCATTCCCAGTTTCAAAAAAAAAATTATCATTAATCATTTTCAGTTTGTGAGGAGGGTGACTGATGAAGACAGGGAATGAGATGTCCGGGTAGGACAGAGGTATAGTTGTAAGTAGTTCAAGCATTTGGCTGTCACATGCTGTTTCTTCTTGTTAATCTGTTCTGCAGTTTCATGCATGCATTTGTTGACTGTATACACCTCAAGCATGTATCTAATCAGGCGTATTAAATGGTCCAAACAAATCAACTTAAAAAAAAAGAGGCTGAAAAAAATTCAAGTAATAACAGAAACTTAACACTTGCATGACCATGTATTAAATGGTGCAAATATACCTAATTTTAAAAAAGGCTAAAAAAAAATTCTAGTGATATATATAGCACAGAAACTTAACACTTGCATGACCATGTGCACAAACATCATTAGGCAAAGGGGAACAGTTTTGATTCCAGCATCTCCGACACACCTGCCGTATCTGTTGGCCCAGTAGCCCGCTGATAAACCTCCCAGCATCCCACCAGCAGCGTAACATGACACAGTGACTGCCCATAGCAGTGTCATCAAGCTCTCTGGCATTGGCTTGTCGTGCCGCTCCTCATACGTTCTGTTGTAGAACTCTTTGATCACCTGAAATGAAATTCCACCAACATGCAGCATGAAACAAAAGCACTGGTTCAAGTACATCGTTACATTCCAATGAACAGGAATATAATGCAGGCAGGAAAGAGTAAACAGTAAAGTAATAAATAAGTACAGAGATTCTTGCTTCCACAGTGAAACAATTCAAGGGACGTAACTGCAAGCCCCCATTTGGCACCTATTCACCTTTACTCTAAGAAAAAATAAAGTTATTAAGACAAATAACTTCTTGCATAACCTCAAGTAAAACAGAATTTCTATATTCATAATAGGTCTGTACAAATACTGTCGAGATCTCTTAGAGAAAACACATCATTACCGGCCATAAATTGCCCAAACGAGAATTCAGAATAAAAATGGCAATTTCCTGTTTTAGCCATATACTGATCTTAAGAACACTGCTTTACACAAGACAATCGAGCAAGAGCACTCAATCAGAAAACAATTCAAAGAACTTCTTTTTTCTGCTTTTGTTTTCAATCTGAAATCATGCTCAAGCTGTATTACAGTCCAGCAATTATTATATAATTTTCTGAGCAGCAACATATTTCTCATCATAAGAATCTGATAGACACAAGTTCCTTGTTGCTTGCCCACAAACAAATCCCAAGTTTTCTCCTGAAAATTTCAATTCTGTGCCAATATGAACATTCCTTGACAAAACTGCAAACTTTTGCAACGAAAGAATCTAGTGGCCCTGTTTCTTTGTTTTTTTTTTTTCTTTCTTTCATCTTCATTCAGTTCCAGTGAAGTGTCAAAATGGAAATAAACAATAACTTTTTACGTGTTTCCACAATTTGAATGTCAATAGAGAGGCCTCTGGATGCATTACACATTTACTTCAAAGGATCATCATGAATTAGCAGGTCATTGCATAAACCTGCATATCTTTAAAAATTATGTCTAATAAGCCTTTCTTTTTTCAAAAGGCTCATACTTAAACAAACAAAACAAAAATCAAACAATAGATAAACAAAAAAACTAAACCATACTGCTCTATTTCAAACACTACAAGATGAACAGATAGATCTAGTTATAATGCTACCACAAAAAAACAAACAAACAAACAGAAAAAAGCCCCAAACATCAGGCAACAGTAGATCTAACTTATAATACCATAACTAAAAACAAAAATGATAGACAGCTTTAAACATCAGACAAAGAGACAGTCAGACCAAAAAAAAAAAAAAAAAAAAAATTAAAAAAAAAAAAAAAAACTCAGAAGGACACAAGCTGTGTGGACATAAATGATTAGAGGCAGACATACGTCAGCTGGTGAATTGACGACAGCTGTGTTGTACCCCACTTGGAAAGAGGAGCCCAGAATACAGGCTGCCACTGTGAAGGCAAGGCTGCATGTCAGTCCCTGAAAATCAACCATTGTATTCTTCATGTGGTCTGTACCTTTAACAAAAAAATAGGTAAACATTATTATTAAGACACCTATACTCAGAAAACAAACATATCAAAGTTGGAATCTTCTTGGAATCAGTTACGCAGAAGACTTTTATTTTTTTCCTCTCATATTAATACATACTGAATTTTACATTTCTTTTAGTTTGTGCTAAATCAAAGAACACTTAGCCACAGGATATTAAAAAAAAAAAGGGCTGAAATTCGTAGTGCGGGAGTGCTGATTTGGGGAAATGAAACTGCCAACCCTCTGGATTTGAGAGTCAGGAACCTGGGGATGAAGGAGGGTGGGGTCTTACAGGCTTAAGATGAGGCCGTTTGGATTTTGATTGAAAACAGTTCTAACTCCCTTATTTACAACTGACAAATGTAGGGTTTAGAAACAAAATACATTTTGCATACACATAATTGCCGACAACCACGCATCTTTTGGGATTTCTTCTGCAATTCTTTATCATTCCTACCCCCTGAATCCTAAATTGTAAAGACACTTCTGAAAGTCTAGCTTTTTTCACTGAATTTAGGATTTGGGGAATATACACATGTATCATGAGTGAGTGAGCATGTGTGTGTGTGTGTGTGTGTGTGTGTGTGTGTGTGTTTGTGTATGTGTAAAATTTTTCTCTTCTTTCAACCAACCAAGAGTATACACGGCACCTTCTACTGTACTCCCGGTTTGACCACGCATACCTATCATATTATTATTACTCTCATGCACTAGCCATAGTTGTAAGAGTTTGTCTTTGTACAGTAGATTACACCAAACACATTCAACACATCAAACATCAAGGAAAACTAGCAAATTATTTTTTCAAGTGTGTGTGTGTGTGTGTGTGTGTGCGTGCGTGCGTGCGTGCGTGTGTGCGTGCATGTGCGTGTGTGTGTGTGTGTGTGTGTGATGCCTTCTCCAAGTTGCATTTTTGTAACACTGATCTACACTAAGAGATTGCACAAGATAACTGAGACATTCTGTGTGTGTGTGTGTGTGTGTGTGTGTGTGTGTGTGTGTGTGTGTGTGTGTGTGTGTGTGTGTGAGAGTGAATGCTTTCTCCCAGTTGCATTCTTTGCTTACACTGGTATACACTATGAGTTTGTGCAAGATAACTGAGACCTTGCCTATGGTGAAGAAAAAAATTATATCTTTGTGATAAACGAATCTATATGGCCCTGACTGATATCTTATGATACAGAACTGCTTGAGAACTATGAACGGAATGATGATAACCTTGCCTTGATAACTAGTACATTCTAATCAGATCTGACACACTTCGTACACAAGAATACATTATGTAATACACACAGTTACGAATAACTGATAGGTAACTCTGAAGAAAGCTCTACAGATGTTGCGCTGTCTTTAAAAAACCGCCTGTTCATTGTAAGCTATCTGAATATCATGTGAATGTGAACTTTTCTTCTCTTCAATTCTAGGCCTACACAATACTCAAGTGTGAAAGGACAATGTAACCAAGATGGAAAAAGCTTTAGATCAACTGAAAAAATTCTCCTTCTAATCCTAAACTTCCACATAATTCAAAAACCTCTTTAAAATAAATGGACAAAATTGTGCTTTTCTTTCTTTCTTTTTCTTTTTTTTTTAATAAGAGTAATTCAGCAAGGTTCATGTAAATAACATTTCATTATACAAAATCCAATTCTAAAAGGTGTCCAGGTAGGGGTACTAAAGTGCTTCACAGCCAACAGAGCAAATTGACTGTTAGGAAGAAGGTCTCTTCATCTGATCTA
>JADBJO010005591.1:65000-67500 GCA_016801955.1 Conus betulinus | reverse complement strand
TTCTGTCATCTACATTAAATTTTTTTTTTTTTTAAATCTGAAATAAGCACTGCCAATTTCTCATTTTTTTTTCTCACGGAATTGATTTAGTGCAGTGAGGGGGAAAAAAAAGGGAAAATGCATAGTTTTATAATAGAACTTCTCTAAAACTGAAAATCTAGACATGCAGCAATTTGAATAAATGTGTGCACAAAACAAGTTGTGATGCCTGTTCTGATCACATGAGTTGCATCTGTCTGAGAATGTTGAGTGGTAGGCCAGGAGAGGTTGGTGACCCCTACACCGGAACATGACTCATTCTCTTCCACTCCAAACAACTACAAACTGCATGCGGTGCGGACTGCCTGTCCTCCTCAACTACTACAACCAACCAGAGGCTTACGACTGCTCTCACTTTATGGCTGCTACTCAAACAATTTGCCGTAACTCTCTACGGACCTTGGTCCATGTACGATTTGCCGACTCGGTTAATATGACGTTTATATCAATGTCTTTGGTCTGCTCCGAAGTCGCTTAGTTGACAATTCGGTGTTGTCCATTTGCAAAAACGAGATTACAAAACGTAATTGTGAATTAAAGCGTCAAAACAAACCGGTTTTCTCGTCGAATGGGCCTCCTCCACATGATCCAGTTCATTACTTCCTCTGAAAGTGGTTAATGAATTGGAAGAGTCATTCACACTGTAGTTCAAGAGTGGTGTTGATTCTTCTGCCATGTTTGTATGCACTGTCACATGGCTGTCACATGACCTCGTCCAGCCTTAAGCTACTTCCGCTAGCCTATTCCGTGATGACGGGAGGCGTTGACAAGGCTCCGCAGTCGACAAAAATAATGGATGGACTAGACAAGAGATGCAGCTGTTGGAATTTGAATGTCATGTGCATTTTTACAGAGGATTCAATCTTTTGAAAAAAATTGACGTTTTGACCTATTTACGACGGATTTTCCAGTCATAACAAAGAAGACGCGGAAGCATTTCGTATGATTAACATAGCCTGCGTAGGGCAAGGTGCAGGCCGCTTCCTTCCTTCTGAGGCGCACAGGATCAGGATCAGGATTTGGGGCGCACATAGTCATGCACTCACTGTAACTTCGCATAATTAGCAGGCATGTCAACCTGCCTAAGGCTAAGGCAACATATCTTGCCATAGAAAAAGATGGTATTTAAAAATGGAATTTCACGCCTGCGAAATGAAGCTTATGTAGACCTACATCTTTTGTTTCTATTAATTCATGCCACGATGGACAGAAAGTAACTTTTTTTGTATTTGTTTTATTTATTTATTTAGATTATTACTAATTTGTTCAAGTGTAAGCTTTGTTGTTCTTACTATCTCATCTTCCGCGCCATTTCATTGACTTTGCTCCCACACCGCTAATTCCGCCCCTCCCCACCATCCCCCACCCACGGCCACATAACAGCCTGGCAGGTGGCTTGAAGGCTGATTGCGCGGACCGGCTTTGACCTCTCACATCAACGCCCAGTTCAAGAGAGATCTGCCACCTCTCTCGGCGCTCCAAGCTATGGCACCTCATTCTGAGAAGAATCGCCACTCCTACCTCCCCTTTCTACAACTTTACCCACCACCACAGCTTACAAGGAAAGCCAACGACGAAGAACAAGGCTTTTTGCATCCTCGCATGTTTCAGACCGAACCTCTCTTTCCTAGTTAGGCCTAGCTGCCGCGTGAGAGATCAACACTGATACGGATCGAAGAAGGAACAACTAGAAGAGATAGAGCGTGGCGGTAGCCTATTCTTGGTGGAGTGATAGTGCAGGAGGCGAAACCAGAGGTTCCTATAAGGGAAAAACGACCGGGAAGCGAATATATGAATAATGAACGCGCGTGCGCGCGCGCGCGCGCGCGCGCGCGCGCACACACACACACACACACACACACACACACACACACACACTGATAGCGTATGAGGTGACAGAATTGAGGGACAGACTATATTCACACACAGTTCTCTATGGAGAGTTCTAATTATTCTGTTCAATCACCGTAGCTTAACCCAGTCGACCACAGAGTGCCTTTTCACGACTGTCGAATGTCATACCATAAACAAGTCAGCTATTGCACAGGGAGGCCTGCCCATGAAATTTCAAAGTCTATGGATAAGTTGCAAGCAGTGTTGAACAGTGTAGTTTTCGTCTCCCAGCCTCTCGTTTGTTGTTCCTCGCCGCCGCCCACACGCCCTCACAGAACTGGCCACCACCTCCCTCCCCTTTCCTCTTCCTGCTTGTGTGCATGGGGAGAGAGAGAGACGTGGACAGCATAAACAGTTCACCTGCTTTGTGTGCCTGTGTCGCTTTACACTTCGTGGTATAGTTCTTACTGGCAGCAGTGTTATTATAGAAATGCCTATCAAAATATCAAAGGGTCCACCGGTTTAGCCTACAGAGAAGCAACACGCATGCATGCGCGCGCAGAGAGAGAGAGAGAGAGAGAGAGAGAGAGAGAGAGAGAGGTAGAGAGAGGTACACACCTTCCAGAAG